>CM022303.1:57036804-57207429 GCA_011799875.1 Thinopyrum elongatum
AATTCCAGCCCACTAACCTTCTTAGAGTCGTTATTATTCAAGGGCATTCCCTCCTTTTTGAGGTGCGGGGCCAACCCTGACCAGGACTTACTGGGTACGAGCATTGGCGGCGTATCTTGTGTCGCATTCCTTGACGAAGGAATTGTCTTCATGTGACCTTGTTTTAAGGGTTCAATGTTGGTTGGCTAGGCTCGTTGTCATCCGGTGCGCTTTCAGGGCAGGGACCTGGACTCAAAAGTCTACGTGTGTCTTCTTGTTAGGAAATAAATGGCACACGGCCTGTTGTGCGCCAGTTGGGTGATGGCTACTGGGTTCTGTGTAGGCGTTCCAATCTTACCCAACATGTTTGAGGGCCTCGGTGCCTCACCATGTCTTCGTTGAGTCAGAGATGCTAAGGATTGCCTGACGGTGACATGTCACAAGATGGTTGTTCGGTGCACCGCGATAGTCGACACATGCTCAACCTTTTTCCTGGAAGATTTGCACCATCAGTATCAGAGGCTCTGTTGAGATCTGTCAGCTGAAGAGGGACCGACAACGAAATATAGGCCACGATAAAAGTCGAAATGTTTGGTCTCACCGGACCGTGGCTTACAGAACTGGAATACCGAAAAGTTGTCAGCGATAACATCCTAGCAATCAAGCCTAGACTAAAATGGATGCTCTATTAGAAAGTGAAGCAATTTTGTGTGGAACGTATGGAGCAATTATTAAAAGAGTGCGGAGAGTACGGAACACTGTAAAACAGGCAAGTGATATGATTGACTTGAATAAAACAAAATCTCCGTAATGATTTCTTACCGCAAGACAGATGTATAATGAGCTGAGTAGTGTGTTCTCGTGCGGGAGTTTAGACGGCAAGCACTTTCCAGAATGCCAATGTTGCCCTGAATGAGTATATGTAATGTTTTTTGCCTTGTTTTTGTTAATTAACGAGCAATTCTAGTTGTGAGTGAAAGTTTCTTCCTGAGTCTATAGCACTTGTACATGCTGATGGTGGGGTTTCGGGTGTTGCCCAAACCCATTATTGCAGTTTTCTTTCGCTTTTTAGCCTTTCGCTGCGCGGTGCATTGCACTTTTGACTTGACTTCTGCACCGGTTACTGTCCCAGGATGTTGTTTGTCTTATTTTGTTTTGTTCGGTTATCTCTATAGTGGAACCTGTTCCATATTGGATTGAATGAAAAAGAATCTTACTTAATAATGAGATCACACACATTTCGCCTCCGTTTCTTGGCGAAAAGTCTACAATGATTCTACAAAGCAGTACATATTTCTTTGCTTTGAGCTATTTCATTTCTAGAGAAAACCACTAATCCATAAGAGATAATAATCAATTAACCCCATCGATCCGGTCCACGAGGACCACCACCCGCTTGAGCCTCATCCGATCGCACCAAATATAGTCAGCGACCTCAATTTATTTCTTTTTATGTTTGGGTGCCTTGTACTTCTGATG
Organism: Thinopyrum elongatum; assembly: GCA_011799875.1. Taxonomy (NCBI): domain Eukaryota; kingdom Viridiplantae; phylum Streptophyta; class Magnoliopsida; order Poales; family Poaceae; genus Thinopyrum; species Thinopyrum elongatum. Next base: position 57,038,263 of record CM022303.1, read on the forward strand.
AACTTTTATAATAGATTTGGGTATTTCACAGAAACTAATTTAAGCAAGAAAATCAAAGTTATGTTCCACATAAACTGTACCGCTGAAAACACCTTTAGAATCAAATCTAATGGTACACTTTTGGAGAGTTCTTTTTTTTATAAAGGCTGAACTTTATTGACTCAAAATGAAGCATCAGGTGGATACAAAACACAATGAGCACACACCCGGCCTCTGCATAGCTAAGATGCACACAACCAACACAAATAACACACATAAAAAAACACGCCGGCAAATAGTAAAGTCATACAAGACCAAAACTACGCCTAAGCGATAAAAAAAAAGAAAAAGACCCCAAAGCGGTCAACAATGATGAACAAAGTACAACAATGACCATATCTGCATCAACCATCTCTTTGACATCATAAGCACAATGAGATTTTTCAACAGCAACGCATTCAACAAGGAAATAACTCATAAGCATCGTCGTCACCGGAATCCAACCACCAAAGGCTAGATTCTAGGTTTTCACCTAGAAGAACAAGTCCGAACATATCGGAGCAATGCCCTCAACAAGGTAACAACACAAAACATCGCCATTGCCAGGTATAACCAACTGGGGTCAAACCTAGGTTTTTCACCCCGGAGATATAACTCATATTTTCTTGGAGTTCAATGAGTTGTCGTAAGTCTCAATATACGAGAGGACCTTGTATACCAATCTAGAGGGAGTAGGTACTAAATACATGAGCAAAGGCATTAAATAAAGTAGGGCTTTCGGTGGCCACGCCTGGACTATTAGTTAAGACGAAAAGCTCATTACCTCACTGCTGAGGAGATCAACGTACAATCTTGTTTACAGTTTTTAAAATGGAAGCTTGGTCAACATAGATCTATGTCATTGTCTGCCTTACTCTTTTCTTTTGGATCCTTCTCCAGCCCATTTTCTTCATCCTATAGGAAACCATTAAGTGAAGTTGGAAACCTTCATTGGGTTGTTTCCCAAGAAACGAAATGATACTCAAACTATGCACTACTGTCAGGAATCAACGGTTGGGCCAGTTTGTTATCTAAGTATTCTCTTCTCTTCCTTTTTGTTTGCAGGAATTAAGTATCCGATTCTGCCCATGTGCTTTCTGGGAAGCAGTATTTCCTAGACACATTTACATGTGTGACAATTGATTCACCTTGGGAAAATCACATATGGTTCAAGTCGTCACCACTAACCTCAGACACACACAATAACAGGTTAATCTCAACATGATATGGTGCGCCATGATAACCCAATTCAATGGGATATGCTTATGGAAAATTGCAAAATGACTTGACGACTGGTCATTTCAATCATTTATGTCGCAATCTGCAACTACACTTACGGAAACACAGTTGTTGCCTATTGGGACTCACGTATTTCAAGCCGTGCGCTTGGAAGTTGTACCTAAATTGCATTTTATTGGTTCATTGGCGACTGGTCATCTGGTTTACTCAGTCTCCATACCACATCCAATCAACTCACATAAAACTTAGTTTGACCAGATGTTGTTCTATCTCCCCAAGATCTAATTTCATAAGTAGAGCATCCATATCAGCGTCTCCTTGTGTTTGGCACACCAGATTTGTGATAGTGTCGATGAGAAAATATGTGAGTAGGAGGCCAAGGAGTTGTTTCTGAAACAAACAAGGACCTGGAAAAAAAAATTCAGATAGACACTGTTAATGTTTTGTTATTCTATGATACTTTATCATACTAGCGTTCGGGGGAGTGGTCCACATACTTTGGCTTGATATATACTTCTTCAGAAAAGAAAAATCAAAGAACCGGTTTACTTGCCAAGATCAGTGATGACCGCCTTAGGGGCTACAGTGTCACAGCGGATGAGTGCCTCTGCAAAGGATCATGTGGCCAACTCATCCAAAAAAGTGGGACTATTGTGTAAAAAGTTGACTCTGAAGCTACTTATATAAGCCAACCACCGCGAAAAGCTATCGGCACTTCGTCGAATCCTTCTTGAGTGCTCATTATATTGTTCTTGTGACTGGGAAGATGTCGACGAGCAGCAGGCCTTGGTTTATCGCTGTGTTGCTACTCTAGTGTTCCTCCAACTAATCGTGTGCTCCAAGCGGGAATTCTCCGGTCCCCTGTAAGCAAACCACTCAAGTGCATGACCCCACTACAATTTTGTGTATTGTTGGATGTCGTTCAGCCCAAATTTTGTGAAAACTCTATCTGTTTCAAAATATAGTGCGTATAGATTTTACCATAAGTTAAATTTTCCAAAGGCTTGATCAGATACTATAAACTTGGTCAAACTCCATAAAATTTACTTCAAACAAAATCTTTATGCGCTATTTTTTTGAATGAGGTGAAGTTAGTCAAGATTGTGTGAGCTATTGAAGTTTGTATTATATGGTGGACTAAAGTTTACCATCGTGCTGAAGAGATCAGAGCATAAGTTCTTCTTACTCCACTGTCTTTATTCTTTTTGAGAAGGAGGTTGGTCGACGTACACAGATATATATGCCACTGTCTTTTCTGTTTGGATCTATGTGCAGGCGAACTATCGTCTTCCAAAAAATGTGGTGGCCGTAAATAAATCATGAGCTGAAGTTCGAGAAATGTGGGATGCTTGCTTCATGGTTAACTAGATTTCAGGCATATAGGTTATTCAGTTTCAAGAAATAAAATGAAGTTGGACGCCGGGAATCAAGGTTTAGCCAGTTCACTGGGAGCAAGCTCAAGACAGGATGTACGGCTAAAATTTGTAATCAATGTTGCTCACCGATCAGAATGTTTCATGTCTCCTTTAAGGTGCATCTTGAATGAACTATAGATAGAATTTGCCATAATCTTTCAATACTATTACAATAATCTTGCCAAATAAAAATGGCCGTCTTTTTTAGTATTTGTGCAGCCATTTTTTTCCGGCTCGGTTTGGCTCTTTTATAACAAGTCAGCTGTATTTTCTGGCTCGAACGGAAACCAGTGTTTCTAGGATGCAACGTTCAGCTCCCGAGCATAAACAGTAAAATCAAAAGAAATAACAAAAATTCAACAAAATTGGCATGCAAGCTCGAGTGTGTGTGTTCAGGTAACCTTTAGCAAAAAAAAAACAACATCGGCATGTGAGAAAGTTTGAATAAAGGCACTGTTTGAACCCGATTTTGTTTTTCCATGAGCTCCTCGGATATCCAAAACCACGAATTTGCCCGGACCATCAGCCTTTGAGTATGTGCTTGACAAATATTAGAATTTAAAAAAAAAATACTGATGAGCCTACGCGCGGAATTGAATAGTCGTTGTTTCTAACTTCCTATATACTGGCCACCAGGCCCACCGAGGCCCCAGCGTCGTCCCCGTCCGAGAGAGCGTGGACATTGGCATCGTCCACGTGCGGCATGTCACTGCCGCCACACTCGCGTGCACGCATGAGCTGCACAGGGCTCCCGCCCCTCCACACGCACGCATCCGCATGCGCTCTCCGTCGGGTTGTGGTGGATGGCTTCGTCCTCCAGTCTCCATGGCGTCGGTTGTAGTGGTCCTCATAACGCTCCACAGTGGCGGAGACCAGTTGTGGAGGTCGGCCTCGGTGGAGGCGGAGAGGATCATGGTGATGAGCGGCTCCATGGCGGAAGCGGCGAGTGCTCTAGCAGCGGGTGCGGCACAGTGGGTGACGTCGATCGGGTCCAGCGCCACAATGCCGGTTCGGTTTGCTTCCGTAAAAAAAACCACAGAACTGACACGTCCATCAACATCAAAATTGGAAAACACTCAATGAGGTAAAAATGTGACATAAGGTTTCTTAAATGAGGTTTAAATTTAGATTTTTGCTAAGTGGGCACTATCTTGTGCAAACCTGAAACTTGAGGGTAAAAGTGGAATTAACTCTTTTTTTTCAAAATGTGGGATAAAATGCAAATAGAAATCTAACACGTAGTTGCCTTTTCCATAGTTTTGCCTCGCTACGCAGACAAACCACCATTTCTTTTACGGAAATACTAAAAATCTAAACATCAAACTTTTTGGCATGACAAATTGAACGTACCTGTCTATCCTGTAGAGGGCGGAGGATAGAGACATTTTTATGATGGCATCTACATGGTGGAGCATACGGCCAGGGAGGTTTCTCTCTCCCATGGATGGCGGTGTAACCTTCGGATAGCATCTACCCCACCCTAGACGGATTGATTTATTTACTGTAAAATGATGTTTATTTTTAGTTGGTGTGGACTTGTTGGCTATGGTGCAATCGTGCTACGAGCGCCGGGACATTCTTTTGATACGGTGTGTATCACCTCGATATATCAATTCAAGATGTCCTTTATCGAAAACGGCGGACAGTTAGACAAGTGAAAGTTCATTACCTCACTGCTGAGGATATCAACGTAGACTCCATTTTTTTATGTTTTTCGATAAGAAGGTTGAGATCAACTAGATTTTGTCACATGTCTGTCTTGTCTTTTCTTTTGGATCCTTGTCAGGCCATTTTCTTCGTCCTATAAGAAAAACAAACCATGAAGTGAAGTTGAAAACCTTGTTTGGTTGTTTCCCAAGAAATGAAAAGATATTGAAAATATGCGTCCTGTCAGGAATCAACGTTGGGCTAGTTGTGTGCAGTACGCTCCCAAGGAAAGGATATACTGTCTGTATGTAAAGTCTCCCCACTTAGTGCACTCTGACGGAATTCTAAATTTGCAATCTCGTTCGATTCAGCATGTGGTTTTTGGAATCAGTATTTCCGAGACACATTTACATGGGTGACTCATCCATTCAACTTGCGAAAATCACACATGCTTTAGGCTTTGTTAAGGTGTTCATCAGCAACTTGTCAGCCATAGATAGAGCAGGAACAGCATGTTGTAGTGTCTCGATTAACTGATTCAGTGGATATGCTGACATGCTGTGGAAAATTGCAAAAGACTTGACGACTAGTCACCGATCATGATGTCCCAATCTTATGTTCTCAACTACACACACCAACACATTCATGTCCACCAGACTCTCATGAATTTCAACGGTTGGTTTCTGAAAGTTGTAGATGAATTGCATTTTATTCGATTCACCGGAACTGGTCATCTCGGTGACTTGGTCTGCAAACCACATCCACATCACTCATATAAACATACTTAGTTGTACCAGATGTTGTGCGAGACCCAAGAGTTAGTTTAACAAGTAGAACCAATTTACTCAGTGGAGAGCGCGAGCGCCTCTTCAAAGGATCATGACGGGAACTCATCCATAAAAGCCGGACAAATGTGTTAAAAGTTCACTCTGAGAGTACTATATAAGCCACGGCCGTGAAAAGCTATCTGCACTTTGAATCCTTTGCCTGCCTCATTACATAGTTCTTGTGACTGGGAAGATGTTGACAAGCGTCAGGCCTTGGTTTATCGCTGTGTTGCTGCTACTGCTAGTGTTCCTCCAACTCATCATTGTGCTCCAAGCTCAGAACCCCTGTAAGCAAACCTCCTAAGTGCTTGACCTCACTCCAATTTTTGTGTGTGTAGATATCGTCTTCGTCAACCCAAATTTGTCAATACTCTCTGTGTTTTATAATATAGTGTGTATAGATTTTACCATAAGTTAAATTTTGCAAAGTTTGATCAGATTACGGTAGGGATTGCAATTTTCTCGCATTTTCGCTTTTTCACTCAAACTCAAGGGAGAAACTTTGCATCTTGCTTCTTATCTTTTTTTTTTAAGATTGATGAATCAAATGACGTTATGTTCTAATTTCTGCCGCTTCTTCTCCCTCTGAATCAAACTTTTCTTTGCCATATGTGTCATTGCTATTATTACCGAAGTATACGGTTCTAATCCAAGATGGAAAAAGAAATAGAAAAATAAATCAAGGAAGGCGGATTCTCCCTCTCTATCAAAGAGTAATGAGCTAGGTGTTCATACAGTACAAGAGAAAACTAAAATAACCAAACTATAAATTCGGTCAAACTTCATAAAGTTTTACTTCAAACAAAATCTGTATGCACTATTTTTGGGGAATCTGGAGAGTACTTGCATAGTTCATGATTAAATATATTACACCTGTTCAGATTTTAATATTTCTGGTGGAGTAAAGTTTACGTCACCGCTAACGAGATCAGCGTAGATTCCTCTTATTCTTCTTGAGAAGGCAGGTGGTCGACGTGCAAAGATGTACTCCTATATGTCACTGTCTTATTCTGTTCTTTGGATCTATGTGCAGGCGATTATCGTCATCCAGAAAACTGCCGACGTAAATAAACGATGTACTGAAGTTCGAAAATTATGTGCATGCTTGCTTCGTTGGGTTCATTAGAGTATAATCATCTACTTAGGCTATTCAGTTTCCCAAGCAATGAAATGAAGCTGCAAAAATTGTACCGCCGGGAATCAAGGTTTGACCAGTTCGCTGGGAGTAAGCTAAATACAAGGATTTACTACTATACTGCTAATTGTAATCAATGTTGGCTCATCGATCGGAAAGTTTAATGTCTCCTTTAAGTCGCATTTTGACCGAACCATATATAAGCTAGAATTTGCAATCTTTCATAAAGTTTAATGTCTCCTTTTAGGTGCATTTTGACAGAACTAGAGCTAGTTTGCAATCTTCCAGTATTATTTCCACAAGTCCGTGTGAGTGATTCTACGAAATGCTTGATTTTTTTAAGAATCAGTATTTCCTAGAAACACTTACTTCTACAGGACGATTGTGCGCAACAGGTTGATTCGACAAATGAATTTCTGCAAACCGCACATGGTTTATACCTAATTTTATTCAAGCCAGTCATTAACCTCAGCAGGGACAAAACGAGTCTCTAAAATGATTTTTAAAAACTGGATAACATACAATATAAAATCCTAACGTGTGGTTACGGACCTGCGTCTGCAAGTCGCTGATCGACATGGCTAGCGGCAGCGATTTGCATAGGGAGAGGAGATTGGGAGATGAACAGACAAATTGAGAAAGAGCAGACCTTGAGAGAAGGAGCAACGTGAGAATCCGCGACCAGTTGATCCATAGAGGAAGAGCCCAAGCAATCGAGTAGTAAGAGTAACTCTAGCAGATACCCTAAAATGCAAGCCTTTAAAACCTAGAAAGGCAGGCTTAAAAAAATATTAAAGGCCCAAGAGCTAGTGTGCAAACTCATATTCCCTAAATTGTGCCCTTTATAATTTTCTGTCTCTCTCATTTCCTTTTTGCAAAAATGATTCAGATCTATAATCAAAGTTCACTAAAAGTACAACGCATCTCAAACATAATAAATTTTTTGTCTCTCTAATTTCTGATATCAAACACTTGAATAACATTGCAAACTCGATAGTTCGTATATATATTTGGGAAAAATTATGTCGATTATTGATATTGTACATAGTTAGTACACTAGACTACACATAATTCTCTACTCAACTAGATAGATGGCTGGTTGGGCGTCGGCGTTGTTCTGCTCATTGGTGGAAAACGTAGGTGGGCTGCGGCATGGACAAATTGTTGCAGGACATGTCCATGCCTTCCTAGGCGTTGCCCTTGGTCTTGGCAGCATTAGTGGCGCAGGCGTTGGCCTCCCACTCCTTATAGGCGAGGTTGGCTTTCATCCCCGACATGGCATGCTCGACACCTTCTCGGCGTTCCATTTGGCATGGGCGACCCTGGCGGAGGCGCGGGCGTTGGCCGCCTAGGCCACATAGCCTGGGCTGAAACCCATGTACCCAGCCAGGAGGCAGCCTCGACCTTGGCAGCATCCATCTCCGCGTTGGACTTGTTGACCGCTTCCATATTCATCCAAGTCGTGTCCTCGTTCTCCGCAAAAAAAAAGTCGTGTCCTCGTTGATGCGCCTTGGTAGGTGTGCACCTTGGCAGCACGAAATAAGCCGACGCTGGTAGCCTATGCCTCCAACAGGTGAGTGCACAAAGGATGTGTGGTTGCGGTGGTGTCACGGTGTCTTAGGCGTCTACATGAGGGTGGGCGTCCTCCATCCCCCAGTCCGTGGAGGATAGGGTCAACACAGGAGGAGGGGGGAGGAGGAGGCGCCTTTGCGGTGAGGGGGGTCTTTGACATGCGATGGTGGAGATGCAGGCGGTGGATACTGAGACAGAGGAGAGCAGGGATGCGGGATTGAGACGGAGGAGGAGACGAGCTTTTATAGGCATGGGCGACGAAAGGCGTGAAAAGAAGGATGGTTGCATGAACCAAAAATGGGGTAGCAGTGGAAAACTTGGGCAGTGCAGGCGGGAAAATAGATTGGCTAGGGACTATACTAGATATCCCGTTTTAGCCGAGTGTCTAATTACCATCGGATATTTAAGTTCACCCTCAGATACACCTATAACTTCATCGTCGGCCATCTCCCGTCGGCTATAATGCATCGCTCATACACTAACCGGCGGTACGGTCAGCCAGTTCCTTGCATGTGTGCGCACACACACTCTTGAGCATAACATAGGAGGTCGTTCCGCTATAATATAAATATTTTTTAATATATGTTGAACATTTATTCATAAACAGTGAACATTATTTTAAATACACACTGAACATTTTCTTAATATAGGGTGAACATTTTTTTCAAATACACACTGAACAAAAATTTAATATATGATGCAAAAAAGTTAGTTCGCATTGAACTTTTTTCTATGTACGGTGAACTTTTTTCAATATATACGATAATCTTTACCAATGCAGATTGAACAATTTTAAAATGCATGCTCAAACTTTCTAAAAAACAGATAAATAAGATAGAAGAGAAAAATAAAATCAGTCAGAAAATAAGAAAAATGTTCACATATTCAAAAAAAAATGTCAGTGGTTTTTTGAAAAATGTTCGTGAATTCAAAATTTGTCCACGAATTCGAAACATGTTAGCTGCAAATTCAAAAAATGTTCACAAATTTCATAAATGTTCATGTATTCAAAAATTATTCATGAATTGGAATTTTTTTCATAAAATCCCAAAAATATTCCAAATTCAAAAAATGTATTCATGGATTCTAAAAATGTTCATGAACTCAAAATATCCTCATGGCAAATTCAAAACTTAGAAAAATAAACATTTTGAGGTCACGTCAAATTTAAATATTTTGGATTGCAAAATATAAAATCAAAAACTAGTGAGGGAGAGAAGAAGAGAAAACAAAAAATTCATATATATTTTTTCAGTCAAATATGCATTCCGAGGTTTTGTTTTTTTCTTGGAGAGAACCAAACAAGCCATACATATTTGTAATCATGTTTAAATTGAAAAAGAACAAAAAACGACTAGCAAATTATTTGTTCAAGTAGATAGATAGACATTCGAGGTTGGAGGAGCGGGAAAAAAACTTCGGGTCAAGTTGCGAGTCGAGGGAGGACTTGCAATTGAGGCAGAAAAAAAATGTTAGGCCCAGTTGCAAGTTATGAGTGACTTTGCAATTAAGGAAAAAAATTGGCCGGGCCCAGTTGGAACCTAGTTACGAGTTGATGGTGGACTTGTAGCTGGGGAAAAAATTGGTCCTATTTGCATGTCAAGGGTGGATTTGTAACTAAGGAGAAAAAAATGTCAGACTCGGTTGTGAGTAGAGGATAGACTTGCAACTAAGGCAAAAAAAGGTCGGGTCCATATCGAGCCCAATTGCGAGTCGGTGGTGAACTTGCAACTGGGACAAAAAAACTTCGGGACCAATTTGCGAGCCAAGGGTCGACTTGCAACCGATGCATAAAATGGGGCCAGGATCGGTAGTAGGTCGAGGGTGGACTTGCAAATGAGTCAAAAAAGGGTCGGGCCCAGATCGAGACCAGTTGCGAGGTGATGGTGGGGTGGACATGCAACTGAGGCGAATTAACAAATCAGGCTCACTTGCAAGTCGAGGGTCGACCTGCAACCGAGGCATAAAACAAATAGTTAGCCGAGTTGCAAGTTGACGGTGACTTTGCAACTAAGACAAAAAAAATGGTCGAACCTAGTTACGAGTAAACGTTGGACTTGCAACTGAGAAAAAAAAAACTTGAACTGAGGTGGAAAAAATGGTTGCCCCAATTGCAAGTTGGGGATGACTTTGCAACTAAGATTAAAAAAAATGGTTGGCCCCAGTTATGAGTCGATGGTGGTCTTGTAACAAGGACAGTCGTGAGTCGACGATTGACTTGCAACTGAGGCCGAAAAAAGGGGGCCGGGCTCGGTAGCGAGTCAAGAGTGGACTTGCAACTGAGGCAAAATCGCAACTAGGACAAAAAAACTTTCGACCCAGTTGCGGATCAAGAGTGAACTTGCAAGTGAGGCAAAATAAAAGTCGGGCCCACTCACGAGTCGAGGGTGGACTTGCAACTGAGGCAAAAAAATGGTTGTTCCAGTTGTAAGTTGAGAGTGACTTTGCAACTAAGACAAAAAACTGGTCTGCTCTAGTTCCGAGTTGACGGTGGACTTGTAACTTGGACAAAATAAACTTCAGGGCTAGTAGCGAGTCGTGGGTGGACTTGCAACTGAGGTAAAATAAAAAGTGGGCCTCACTTGCGAGTCGAGGGTGGACTTGCAACTGAGACGAAATAAAAAATAGACCCCACTTGTGAGTCGAGGGTGGATTTGCAACTGAAGCAGAAAAAAGGTTGGCCTAGTTGCAAGTTCAGTGTGACTTTGCAACTAAGGCAAAAGAATGGTCGGACCTAGTTACGAGTCGATGATGAATTTGCAACAAAGACAAAAAAACTTCATGGACAGTTGCATGTGAGGATGGACTTGCAACCGGAGTGTTGCTCGAGTGCGCGTACCCAACATAAAAATACAACAACCCATGACAAAAAGCAAAAGAAAAATAGCCCAAGCGAACAAACTAAAACACAAGAAAAAAATAAAAAAACACAAAGTCCGCAACGCATACAAAAAATCATGGTGAAAGATCGAGAATGTCGCCTAGAGGGGGGGTGAATAGGCGCTTTAAAATAATTACCGTTTAGGCTTGAACAAATGCGGAATAAACCTAGCAGTTAATTTGTCAAGCACAAAACCTACAACAACTAGGCTCACCTATGTGCACCAACAACTTATGCTAAGCAAGATAAACAACTGAGTGATAGCAAGATATATGACAAGAAACAATATGGCTATCACAAAGTAAAGTGCATAAGTAAAGGGCTCGGGTAAGAGATAACCGAGGCACGCGGAGACGACGATGTATCCCGAAGTTCACACCCTTGCGGATGCTAATCTCCGTTTGGAGCGGTGTGAAGGCACAATGCTCCCCAAGAAGCCACTAGGGCCACCGTAATCTCCTCACGCCCTCGCACAATGCAAGATGCCATGATTCCACTAAGGGACCCTTGAGGGCGGTCACCGAACCCGTACAAATGGCAACCATTGGGGGCGGTCACCGAACCCGTACACTTTGGCAACCCTTGGGGGCGGTCACCGGAACCTGTCAAATTGCTTGGGGTGATCTCCACAACCTAATTGGAAACCCCGACGCTTGCCCGGAGCTTTACACCACAATGATTGAGCTCCGAACACCACCAACCGTCTAGGGCGCCCAAGCACCCAAGAGGAACAAGCTCAAGGATACCAAGCACCCAAGAGTAATAAGCTTCTCAACTTGTAACTTCCATGTATCACCGTGGAGAACTCAAACCTATGCACCAAATGCAATGGCAAGGGCACACGGAGTGCCCAAGTCCTTCTCTCCCAAATCCCACCAAAGCAACTAATGCCAGGGAGGGAAATGAGAGGAAGAACAAAGAAGAGAACACGAAGAACTCCAAGATCTAGATCCAAAGGGTTCCCCTCACATAGAGGAGAAAGTGATTGGTGGAAACGTAGATCTAGATCTCCTCTCTCTTTTCCCCCAAAAACTAGCAAGAATCCATGGAGGGATTGAGAGATAGCAAGCTCGAAGAAGGTCAACAATGGGGGAAGAACATGAGCTCAAAGGATCATGTTCATTGGGGAAGAAGACCCCCTTTTATAGGTGGGGAAAAATCCAACCGTTATGCTCACAGCCCGCACAGAGCGATACTACCGCTCATGGGAGCGGTACTACCGCTAGGGCGGTGGAAGCCCTTTGAAAAACAACAGCGAGGAGGCAAAAGGCCGGTAGAACCGTCGGAGCGGTACTACCGCTCGTCCTCACGGTACTACCGCTAGGTATAGCGGTACTACCGCTAAGGGATAGTGGTACTACTGCTTGCGAGCGATACTAAAAAAATACATCCGTGCCTACCACCGCTGGACTTAAGACGAGTTTTTGGTCCGGAGCGGAAGTAGCCACGAAAGTAGCCGCGGTAGTACCGCTCTAGAGCGGTAGTAAAAAATTACTGCGGGGACAAAAAAACTTCGGGACCAATTTGCGAGCCAAGGGTCGACTTGCAACCGATGCATAAAATGGGGCCAGGATCGGTAGTAGGTCGAGGGTGGACTTGCAAATGAGTCAAAAAAGGGTCGGGCCCAGATCGAGACCAGTTGCGAGGTGATGGTGGGGTGGACATGCAACTGAGGCGAATTAACAAATCAGGCTCACTTGCAAGTCGAGGGTCGACCTGCAACCGAGGCATAAAACAAATAGTTAGCCGAGTTGCAAGTTGACGGTGACTTTGCAACTAAGACAAAAAAAATGGTCGAACCTAGTTACGAGTAAACGTTGGACTTGCAACTGAGAAAAAAAAAACTTGAACTGAGGTGGAAAAAATGGTTGCCCCAATTGCAAGTTGGGGATGACTTTGCAACTAAGATTAAAAAAAAATGGTTGGCCCCAGTTATGAGTCGATGGTGGTCTTGTAACAAGGACAGTCGTGAGTCGACGATTGACTTGCAACTGAGGCCGAAAAAAGGGGGCCGGGCTCGGTAGCGAGTCAAGAGTGGACTTGCAACTGAGGCAAAATCGCAACTAGGACAAAAAAACTTTCGACCCAGTTGCGGATCCAGAGTGAACTTGCAAGTGAGGCAAAATAAAAGTCGGGCCCACTCACGAGTCGAGGGTGGACTTGCAACTGAGGCAAAAAAATGGTTGTTCCAGTTGTAAGTTGAGAGTGACTTTGCAACTAAGACAAAAAACTGGTCTGCTCTTAGTTCCGAGGTGACGGTGGACTTGTAACTTGGACAAAATAAACTTCAGGGCTAGTAGCGAGTCGTGGGTGGACTTGCAACTGAGGTAAAATAAAAAGTGGGCCTCATTGCGAGTCGAGGGTGGACTTGCAACTGAGACGAAATAAAAAATAGACCCCACTTGTGAGTGAGGGTGGATTTGCAACTGAAGCAGAAAAAAGGTGGCCTAGTTGCAAGTTCAGTGTGACTTTGCAACTAAGGCAAAAGATGGTCGGACCTAGTTACGAGTCGATGATGAATTTGCAACAAAGACAAAAAAACTTCATGGACAGTTGCATGTGAGGATGGACTTGCAAACGGAGTGTTGCTCGAGTGCGCGTAACACCATAAAAATACAACAACCCATGACACAAAAGCAAAAGAAAAATAGCCCAAGGAACAAACTAAAACACAAGAAAAAAATAAAAAAACACAAAGTCCGCAACGCATACAAAAAATCATGGTGAAAGATCGAGAATGTCGCCTAGAGGGGGGGTGAATAGGCGCTTTAAAATAATTACCGTTTAGGCTTGAAAAATGCGGAATAAACCTAGCAGTTAATTTGTCAAGCACAAAACCTACAACAACTAGGCTCACCTATGTGCACCAACAACTTATGCTAAGCAAGATAAACAACTGAGTGATAGCAAGATATATGACAAGAAACAATATGGCTATCACAAAGTAAAGTGCATAAGTAAAGGGCTCGGGTAAGAGATAACCGAGGCACGCGGAGACGACGATGTATCCCGAAGTTCACACCCTTGCGGATGCTAATCTCCGTTTGGAGCGGTGTGAAGGCACAATGCTCCCCAAGAAGCCACTAGGGCCACCGTAATCTCCTCACGCCCTCGCACAATGCAAGATGCCATGATTCCACTAAGGGACCCTTGAGGGCGGTCACCGAACCCGTACAAATGGCAACCATTGGGGGCGGTCACCGAACCCGTACACTTTGGCAACCCTTGGGGGCGGTCACCGGAACCTGTCAAATTGCTTGGGGTGATCTCCACAACCTAATTGGAAACCCCGACGCTTGCCCGGAGCTTTACACCACAATGATTGAGCTCCGAACACCACCAACCGTCTAGGGCGCCCAAGCACCCAAGAGGAACAAGCTCAAGGATACCAAGCACCCAAGAGTAATAAGCTTCTCAACTTGTAACTTCCATGTATCACCGTGGAGAACTCAAACCTATGCACCAAATGCAATGGCAAGGGCACACGGAGTGCCCAAGTCCTTCTCTCCCAAATCCCACCAAAGCAACTAATGCCAGGGAGGGAAATGAGAGGAAGAACAAAGAAGAGAACACGAAGAACTCCAAGATCTAGATCCAAAGGGTTCCCCTCACATAGAGGAGAAAGTGATTGGTGGAAACGTAGATCTAGATCTCCTCTCTCTTTTCCCCCAAAAACTAGCAAGAATCCATGGAGGGATTGAGAGATAGCAAGCTCGAAGAAGGTCAACAATGGGGGAAGAACATGAGCTCAAAGGATCATGTTCATTGGGGAAGAAGACCCCCTTTTATAGGTGGGGAAAAATCCAACCGTTATGCTCACAGCCCGCACAGAGCGATACTACCGCTCATGGGAGCGGTACTACCGCTAGGGCGGTGGAAGCCCTTTGAAAAACAACAGCGAGGAGGCAAAAGGCCGGTAGAACCGTCGGAGCGGTACTACCGCTCGTCCTCACGGTACTACCGCTAGGTATAGCGGTACTACCGCTAAGGGATAGTGGTACTACTGCTTGCGAGCGATACTAAAAAAATACATCCGTGCCTACCACCGCTGGACTTAAGACGAGTTTTTGGTCCGGAGCGGAAGTAGCCACGAAAGTAGCCGCGGTAGTACCGCTCTAGAGCGGTAGTAAAAAATTACTTACGCTCCAAGCGGTAGTACCGCTCCCAAGAGCGGTAGTAAAAAATTACATCCCCTCTGTCGTGGTCTTGTCACGGCAGATGTCCTAGAGAAAGGACTTAGTCGCGGAGCCATCGCGACGGGTTAGCTTAAAGGGGTTAAAGCGGACAAGGGACGCATAGAGTTTATACTGGTTCGGCCCCTTGCGGTGAAGGTAAAGGCCTAATCCAGTTGTTGTGGAATTGCTAGGGTTTCGATGACCAGGGAGCGAATCCGCTATGCCTGGCTCTCGAGTTGTTGTCCCCCCCCCCCCCAAACCGCCGCCGGGTCGTCCCCTTATATACATGGGTTGACGCCCGTCGGTTTACAGGATCCCGAGGCCGGCTCATGAACATGTCCGGCTTGGTCTCTACTCTTTCTATCTTATCGCACAAGTTTACATATCAATGTCGGTTTATGTCTACAGGCCTTAATCCGCCGTTGGGCCCTGGGCCTTCATAAAGCGCCTCCATCTTTGTCTTCGTGGGCTTCAAGTATAATAACTCATTATGGGGATAACCCGGCCTCTCCTGGCCGGTTTATACCCAGCAGTAATATCCCCAACATTAGGCCCCAGATTGATTTGAACTGGTTCATGTCAATCTTCAACTTGAGAAAAGTTCTTCTTTCAGCATCTTCGCATAAATCTTGTAAACCGCCACGACGTCATCTTCCACTATCATGATAAACCACCATGACGTCACCTGTTACTAAAAATGGTATATCTCTCACCTTCATTAATGAGCCTCCGACAATCGAGGCGACAGCTCTGCCACATATCCAGCTTTGGGCTCCTCGATTCTCGCGCCTGTCAGTTATCCATTCACCTTATAAATAAAGCCGAAGGGTCCTTTTCATTTTTTTCCTTCGTGCCCCTTCACATCGTCCTCTTCCTCGCGTCGCCCGAACGTTGGAGCTCCGCCGCTGCCGTCGACCTTCGCATCTGCCCCAACAAAGGTCGCTGCATCACCCTGATCGTACCAGAAAGCCGCGACACCTCTCCGCTGTTCCTTTGATACTGGTAAGCCTTCTCTCCTTCCACCCTAGATCTTATCATTAGGTTTTGTACTCATCGGAGTTCTTCGAAGTTCTAGAACTGTTCTTCCCTGTTCTTCTCAGTAGCGCAAATGGCAAGTTAGATTTGATATTTTCCGGTGCCTTTGTAGTTAAAGCTCCCTTTTCCCCCTTAGAGCATCCCTTTCATACAGAAAAACTCATCTGAACCTGATGAACTGTTTAAGTACCTGAAGTTTAGGTCTGAGTATATTCTAGTTTTCTGTCGCACTGCAGATCTGAAATTATCATATCACTTTGTGAAACTTGTTTTTCCCTCACTTAGGTATTTTAGATCTGTATCTTTCATACCAATATAGGCGGTTTAGCTTTGTCAAAGAACAATAATCCGGTAGGCATCATTAGTCCCCTCTTAAACCGCTGATTCATTGATCTTTGCACCTTCTCCATTGTCAGACTCCGATTTAGTAATATCAAACTCCGGTTTAACAATATGCACATACCTCTGCTTCTGCTTGTCTTTGCATTGCTTTATGCTCGCCCGTCATAAATCTTAAACCGGCAATAAATATGTTTCAGCTTCCCATTGAAATGGCCAAACAAGTTTACGAGTGCAACTGGGTTCCTTCCCGGGTTACTAAAGAGCAATTAAACAGATGTGTCACAACTGGAGCTTTAGCCAAGAAAGAAGTCATCCACTGGAGGGCCCCTGGTCCAGAAAATCCTCCTGAACCCAAGGACGGAGAAGTAGTTGTATTTACTAACCATCTGGGTTGAGGCTTTAGCCCTCCCGGTTCAAAAAAATTCCGGGATGTGCTGGCCAGCTTCCAACTCCACCCTTAAGATATTGGACCAAACTCTGTGTCCAATATTTGCAATTTCCAAGTATTTTGTGAGGCCTATCTTCAAGAGGAGCCCACAGTTGAACTGTTCAGGGATTTCTTTTATTTAAACCGTCGCACAGAGTTCACAGACGGACCCAACACTGAGCTTGGTGGAATGGCAATTCAAAAGAGGAAGGATGTCAGCTTCCCTCATGCCAAGCTTCATAGTCACCCCAAGGACTGGAATCAGACTTGGTTTAACTGCAAAGACACATCTCCAACTGATGAAAATCCTCTGCCGGGTTACCGTCCCCACCGGCTTAGCAACACTCATCCCTTCCCTCAAAGGCCGACTGCCAAGGAACAGTCCAACTATGCACCACAACTGTCAAAGCTCAGAGCCTTTATGGCAAACGGTTTGACAGGTGTCGATTTTGTTCGCTGTTGGATATCTTGGAGTGTTCTGCCCTTAAGCCGGCGCCCCGGTTTAATGTGTGATTACACAGGGGATTCGAAAGATCCTCAATGACACATCGACATTCAGCTAACAGAAGCCGAAGTTATGGAGGCTGTCAAGAAAATACTGAATGAACCGGAAGCTGTCTGTAGCCAGACCGGGTTAAGCCCTTTCTGCGTCTCCAATAAACCGCCAACTGTAAGAATCACAACTTTCTTGTTTTAGTTTACCCCTTTTCAGATAGTCTCAAAATTTTGTCCATCTTTCACAGGGCGATGACCCATTCTGGAAGAAAAAACCACAGGATAAACCGGCCAAATCACAGGATAAACCGGCAAAACCACTTCGCCCGAAGACCAAGGTCACCAAGAAACCTGACAAGAAGAGGACCACTGCATCTTCTGAACCAAATGCTGATGCAGATCTGGCTAATCCGGACTCAGAGGTAGAACTTGACTCTCTTGGTTCTTTTTTCATACACCTTATTGACAATGACTGTTATCAGGACAACGCTGAAGGCAGCCAGGCTGACGATGCAGAGGTAATTATCCTTTCTTCCGGTTCAGACCGTCTGCCAACACAGAAAATCCGTCAAGCAAACCGGAAAATAAAATTTTCTCACCCCTTAGCTCACTTGGACCCAAACTTTCTTTTGAAGAAGCAGCAACACGAAGCCCGCCGCACAACCCGGCATAGTGGCCAGGTAGTTACCTCTGCCGGTTTACCGAACACTCCGGTCCGGAAACGTCGATCAGAGGTCTCTTATACTCCTGATACTTTTTGCCCTAAGGTGGGTTGTTTTCGACAGCCTCTTAATCCGTCTGATTCAAATTATCAGGGAACACCTAATTCATCCTCTGGCGAGTCAACGGCCACACAACTTCCAACCCTCAAGACGGTCCCTGGGTAGGTTATGCTTTAATCTTATCCTTAATGTGTTACGTTTGCATACTGTACTGATCTTTATGTTTGTTCTTCTCAGTGCCAAGCCTAGACCCAGTAAGAAGGCCCGGTTAAATAAACCGTCTGATGACAATGTGGATATTGAACCGGAGAAGACTCCAGATCTGGAAAGAACAAATACTGATGTTACACATGATGATCCACCGCCTCAAGATTATAACTTCATAGTTGAACAAACAGAAGTTGACACAATAGGCCACACTGATAAACCGACTAGCCCGGCTCGCGCGGATGATAAGTCGGCCAGCCCAGCTAAGGCTGCTGATAAACCGTCAACTCCCGTGAAGGTTGCTGATGATAAAGAAGATGATATTATGATTACTGGCGTCGGCCACACCGCTCCTGGCAATCCTGTTGCTTTATCGAAGCATAGTGCCAAGGACGAGGTTTCTGCTATGGGCAAAGGCAAATGGAACACAGATTTGTCAACCTATGCTCACCTCAACGCCCAAGACATCCATTCTGGTTTTTTAAACCGGCTGTACACAAGCCGCGACTTTGAAGCCGGTTTAGTGAATCTAATGAAGGAGCGATATGAGGTAACTGCATAACTACTTCTCTCTTGTGTTCAATTCCAAATATTAACTCCAGTAGTCCCCGAGGGCCGGTTTAACTGATGAAGATGCACCGGGACTTTTAGAAGAATACTCATAATGTCACTTTGAGCAAGCATACATTAGCCCCCAAGTGCCAAGAGTAATACTTGTATTGCACTTGGGACTTGTAGAAATTTCTGATTACGAGCAAATATGCATTAGCCCCCAAGTATCAGGTGCATAACTTGTTATGTGCTTGGTACTTCAAATATGCACTGCCAACTCATGATATGTTTGTCTCTTATAGGCTGAGCTGAGCAAAAAGGAAACTCAAACCGCTGATCTGCAAGAAAACATCAAGTCCCAGCAGGCAGAAACCTCCAAAACCAAAGATGAGCTGACCAGTGCCTTAGCCGCTATGGAAAAGCTGAAGGAGAGTTTCAACAAGGAGCGGGCGGATTGGGACACAGAAAAATCCGCATTGCAAAAAAGAGCCGAGGACGCAGAAGCAGCTCTTAAACCGGTGGTAGACGAGCTAACTGGTGTAAAGCGGCAAATACATGCCATGACTGCTGCTGTGTTTGGTAAATATCCTGGCTTTAAATTTTCAACATATCATCCCATACATTGCCGGTTTACTGATGTTTGTAATGGCGCAGGAACTCGCATTAGTCATCTGGGCTCTGACGTACAGAAGAAGCTAAAGGCTGCCTATACTCTTATAGAGCAGTTATATGTCGGCGCGCAACGGATCATCTGCACTGCTTCTCACAACAAGCCGCCCCCAACTTTAATCAAGGAGACCTTAGAAAGGTTGTCAATGCTGCCTGTCCGGGTAGAAGAGCTAAAGAGATCTGCTGCCAGGGCTGGTGCTCTGACCGCACTAACCCAGGCAAAAGCATGGGTGCCTGATCTTGATCCGGTGGATGTGGCTAAAGGCTATCCAAGCTTAAAAGAAGACGGATCAGAATTTGGCAATGAGGACCTTCGAGCAATAAACTGGGAAGTACGTCCACTGGCTTGCCAACTGGCTGAAGAAACTGATCTTTCATATTACCAGGCGAGTTATGATGTCAACAACAAACGGGTTGCTGCACCAACCCCTGAGGCTCAAAATCTTATCCCGCCAATCCGTAAGCACACCTATGCCCCTGACGTTGAACCGTCCACACTTATAAGCGATGAAGCTGTGTTCCAAGCCTTAACTGGGATCGATTGGGCCACCATTGACTTCCATCCGCTGGGTAGAGAAGAAGAGGATGAACTGGCGCAAGGTGATCCACAACTGTCAGGGCAGCCCGGTGACGAGTCATGATCCGGAGGCCGATTTAACCTTCCGCGTGCTGCAATACTTGCCAAAAAACAATTACTCTTTTGGGCACTGAAACGCCTTGTAATAGGCTAGTTTAAACACTTGGTCTGCTATGCCATCGTGCATATTTACTTTGCTTGATACCGTTAATTCACCATGCTTAAGATGTATGATGTTCATAATCCAGAGCAATTTATTCAGGCTGTTCCTGCATACAAAAAAGTTGAACTTGTCCTGGCGGTTTACCACCGGACGGGTCATGATGCCCAAACATATAGCCTGGGTTTATAAACAAGGCTGTTAAAAATAATCAAATATGAAAATAAATGATACCTGTGACATTGAATCACATCGTAGGTTGACCAACTTTTGTAGTAAGGGCGATACCCCTAATCATGAGTATTGCTAACTCCTTCCATATTGTGCCGGTTTATGATAAACCCGTACCGGGTTGTGAAAAAACACCGGATTACTCATATATAATACTGGCGACTTATAGTCAAAACCACACCGGGTTAATAAGCACCGGATTATGACTAATCATGTACTGACAACTTGTAGTTGAAAGCCGAGCCGGGTTGATTAACGCCGGTTTACCAAAATCATCATAAATCTCATCAAAGGAGAAAAAACTTGGCAAATAAAAGCATATGAAAACTTGTAGTCGAGGCTTTTCACGGGCTGCCAGGCCCCAAATTCGAGGCTTTTCATGGGCTGCCAGGCCGCTGAGTTAAACCATTTTACAAAGCCTTTTAAGATGGACCTCAATCTTTAACCAATCGTCGTTTTAACTTTGACAAGTTCAGGGTCTTATGAGATTGACTTGTCGAAGTTCGACGGGTCATACCAGGTTTACCTGGACGGAGTGACTTACTTAAAAAAGGCAGGCTAACCCGGGGTTTTAGGTGTATACACCAGGCTTCCAAGCCGTGGCTTGATAGCCTATTACAAGTGTAGATTCTTTGTTCATTGCGATAGCAAAGAATCCCCAAGCAATATTTTGAGCTGTGCTCAGTGGGTGCCTATGTTTGAGCTGTTCTTTTGAAACACTCTCTTTGGCCCCTAAGTAATTTTTCTTTTTGGCTCTGAGCCAATCAATAGGTGTAGCTATGGTTCGAATATGACCAAGCCCCCAAGTGATTTTTCTGGTGGCCTTGCGCCTATCAAGAGGTGTAGCTAAGGTTCGAATACGACCAAGCCCCCAAGTGATTTATATATATGGCTTGATAAGCCGAATCAAGGGGTAAACCGAATGCCACTTTATAAACAGAAACCTCCTTGTAACCACACATGATGTAAGAAAAAACAACAAATACCCTGCTTTAGCTGAGGCTCCGGTTTATTATATTGATCATAATATATACATTGTCATAACTATGTACATAAGCAGAGCCTAGGGCTCAGGTATAGTAAGGCCGTAGATGAGCGATATTCCACGGCCGGTGGGTCTCCTCCTCCGATTTACGTGAGTCTTGTTGGGGATCGTAGCAGAAATTTAAAAAATTTCTACGCATCACCAAGATCAATCTATGGAGTCATCTAGCAACGAGAGAGAGAAGAGTGCATCTACATACCCTTGTAGATCGCGAGCGGAAGCGTTCAAGAGAACGGGGTTGATGGAGTCGTACTCGTCGTGATCCAAATCACCGATGATCCTAGCGCCGAACGGACGGCACCTCCGCGTTCAACACACGTACGGAGCGGAGACGTCTCCTCCTTCTTGATCTAGCAAGGGGGGAGGAGAAGTTGATGGAGATCCAGCAGCACGATGGCGTGGTGGTGGAAGCAGCGGGATTCCAGCAGGGCTTTGCCAAGCGCTACTGGAGGAGGAAGAGGTGTCACGGGAGGGAGAGGGAGGCGCCAGGGCTTAGGGTGCGGCTACCCTCCCTCCCCTCCCTATATATAGGGGCTAGGGGGGGGGCGCATGCCCCCTTGGAGATCCCATCTAGAGGGGGGGCGGCGGCCCCCGGGGCGGCGGCCCCTCGGGGGGCAACGGTCCCCTTAAGGTTTCCATCCAGGGGGCGCATGCCCCCTCGGGGGGCAACGGCCCCCTAGGGTTTCCAACCAGGGGGGCGCATGCCCCCTCGGGGGGCAACGGCCCCCTTGGGCCCTTGGGTGGGGTGCACCAGCCCACCAGGGGCTGGTTCCCACGCCACTTCAGCCCATGGGGCCCTCCGGGATAGGTGGCCCCACCCGGTGGACCCCCGGGTTCCTTCCGGTGGTCCCGGTACAATACCGGTGACCCCCGAAACTCTCCCGTTGGCCGAAACTGGACTTCCTATATATATATATATCTTTACCTCCGGACCATTCCGGAACTCCTCGTGACGTCCGGGATCTCATCCGGGACTCCGAACAATTTTCGGTTAACCGCATACTAATATCTCTACAACTCTAGCGTCACCGAACCTTAAGTGTGTAGACCCTACGGGTTCGGGAGACACGTAGACATGACCGAGACAACTCTCCGGTCAATAACCAACAGCGGGATCTGGATACCCATGTTGGCTCCCACATGCTCCACGATAATCTCATCGGATGAACCACGATGTCGAGGATTCAATCAATCCCGTATACAATTCCCTTTGTCTATCGGTACGATACTTGCCCGAGATTCGATCGTCGGTATTCCTATACCTTGTTCAATCTCATTACCGGCAAGTCTCTTTACTCGTCCGTAACACATCATCCCGTGATCAACTCCTTGATCACATTGAGCTCATTATGATGATGTCCTACCGAGTGGGCCCTGAGATACCTCTTCGTCACACGGAGTGACAAATCCCAGTCTCGATTCGTGCCAACCAAACAGACACTTTCGGAGATACCCGTAGTGCACCTTTATAGCCACCCAGTTACGTCGTGATGTTTGGCACACCCAAAGCATTCCTACGATATCCGGGAGTTGCACAATCTCATGGTCTAAGGAAATGATACTTGACATTAGAAAAGCTTTAGCAGACGAACTACACGATCTTGTGCTATGCTTAGGATTGGGTCTTGTCCATCACATCATTCTCCTAATGATGTGATCCCGTTATCAATGACATCCAATGTCCATGGTCAGGAAACCATAACCATCTATTGATCAACGAGCTAGTCAACTAGAGGCTCACTAGGGACATGTTGTGGTCTATGTATTCACACATGTATTACGATTTCCGGATAACACAATTATAGCATGAACAATAGACAATTATCATGAACAAGAAAATATAATAATAACCATTTTATTATTACCTCTAGGGCATATTTCCAACAGTCTCCCACTTGCACAAGAGTCAATAATCTAATTACATTGTGATGAATCGAACACCCATAGAGTTCTGGTGTTGATCATGTTTTGCTCGTGGAAGAGGTTTAGTCAACGGATCTGCGACATTCAGATCCGTATGCACTTTACAAATATCTATGTCTCCATCTTGAACATGTTCACGAATGGAGTTGAAGCGACGCTTGATATGCCTGGTCTTCTTGTGAAACCTGGGCTCCTTGGCAAGGGCAATAGCTCCAGTGTTGTCACAGAAGAGAGTCATTGGGCCCGACGCATTGGGAATAACTCCTAGGTTGGTGATGAACTCCTTCATCCAGACTGCTTCCTGTGCTGCCTCTGAGGCTGCCATGTACTCCGCTTCACATGTAGATCCCGCCACGACGCTTTGCTTGCAACTGCACCAGCTGACTGCCCCACCATTCAAAATATACATGTATCCGGTTTGTGACTTGGAGTCATCCAGATCTGTGTCAAAGCTAGCATCGACGTAACCCTTTACGACGAGCTCTTCGTCACCTCCATAAACGAGAAACATATCCTTAGTCCTTTTCAGGTACTTCAGGATGTTCTTGACCGCTGTCCAGTGTTCCATGCCGGGATTACTTTGGTACCTTCCCACCAAACTTACGGCAAGGTTTACATCAGGTCTGGTACACAGCATGGCATACATAATAGACCCTATGGCCGAGGCATAGGGGATGACACTCATCTTTTCTCTATCTTCTGCCGTGGTCGGGCATTGAGCCGTGCTCAATCTCACACCTTGTAATACAGGCAAGAACCCCTTCTTGGACTGATCCATATTGAACTTCTTCAATATCTTGTCAAGGTATGTGCTTTGTGAAAGACCAATGAGGCGTCTCGATCTATCTCTATAGATCTTGATGCCTAATATGTAAGAAGCTTCTCCATGGTCCTTCATTGAAAAACACTTATTCAAGTAGGCCTTTATGCTTTCCAAGAGTTCTATATCATTTCCCATCAATAGTATGTCATCCACATATAATATGAGAAATGCTACAGAGCTCCCACTCACTTTCTTGTAAACACAGGCTTCTCCATAAGTCTGCGTAAACCCAAACGCTTTGATCATCTCATCAAAGCGAATGTTCCAACTCCGAGATGCTTGCACCAGCCCATAGATTGAGCGTTGGAGCTTGCATACCTTGTCAGCATTCTTAGGATCGACAAAACCTTCTGGCTGCATCATATACAATTCTTCCTTAAGGAAACCATTAAGGAATGCCGTTTTGACGTCCATTTGCCATATCTCATAATCATAGAATGCGGCAATTGCTAACATGATTCGGACGGACTTCAGCTTCGCTACGGGTGAGAAAGTCTCATCGTAGTCAACCCCTTGAACTTGTCGATAACCCTTAGCGACAAGCCGAGCCTTATAGATGGTCACATTACCATCCGCGTCTGTCTTCTTCTTAAAGATCCATTTATTTTCTATGGCTCGCCGATCATCGGGCAAGTCAGTCAAAGTCCATACTTCATTTTCATACATGGATCCTATCTCGGATTTCATGGCTTCAAGCCATTTGTCGGAATCCGGGCCCGCCATCGCATCTTCATAGTTCGAAGATTCACCATTGTCTAACAACATGATTTCCAGGATAGGGTTACCGTACCACTCTGGTGCGGAACGTGTCCTTGTGGACCTACGAAGTTCAGTAGTAACTTGATCCGAAGTTCCTTGATCATCATCATTAACTTCCTCTCTAGTTGGTGCAGGCACCACAGAAACATTTTCTTGAGCTGCGCTACTCTCCGGTTCAAGAGGCAATACTTCATCAAGTTCTACTTTCCTCCCACTTACTTCTTTCGAGAGAAACTCTTTCTCTAGAAAGGATCCATTCTTGGCAACAAAGATCTTGCCTTCGGATCTGAGGTAGAAGGTATACCCAATAGTTTCCTTAGGGTATCCTATGAAGACGCATTTTTCTGATTTGGGTTCGAGCTTTTCAGGTTGAAGTTTCTTGACATAAGCATCGCATCCCCAAACTTTCAGAAATGACAACTTAGGTTTCTTCCCAAACCACAATTCATACGGTGTCGTCACAACGGATTTCGACGGAGCCCTATTTAAAGTGAATGCGGCAGTCTCTATAGCATAACCCCAAAATGATAGCGGTAGATCGGTAAGAGACATTATAGATCGCACCATATCCAATAGAGTGCGATTACGACGTTCGGACACACCATTCCACTGAGGTGTTCCAGGTGGCGTGAGTTGTGAAACAATTCCACATTTCCTTAAGTGTGTGCCAAATTCGTGACTCAAATATTCTCCCCCATGATCTGATCGTAAGAACTTTATTTTCCTGTCACATTGATTCTCAACCTCATTCTGAAATTCCTTGAACTTTTCAAAGGTCTCAGACTTGTGTTTCATTAAGTAGACATACCCATATCTACTTAAGTCATCAGTGAGGGTGAGAACATAACGATAACCACCGCGAGCCTCAACGCTCATTGGACCGCACACATCAGTATGTATGATTTCCAATAAGTTGGTTGCTCGCTCCATTGTTCCGGAGAACGGAGTCTTGGTCATTTTGACCATGAGGCATGGTTCGCACGTGTCAAATGATTCATAATCAAGAGACTCCAAAAGTCCATCTGCATGGAGTTTCTTCATGCGTTTGACACTAATGTGACCAAGGCGGCAGTGCCACAAGTATGTGGGACTATCATTATCAACCTTACATCTTTTGGCATTTACACTATGAATATGTGTAACATCACGTTCGAGATTCAATAAGAATAAACCATTGACCAGCGGGGCATGACCATAAAACATGTCTCTCATATAAATAGAACAACCATTATTCTCAGATTTAAATGAGTAGCCATCTCGCATTAAACGAGATCCAGATACAATGTTCATGCTCAAAGCTGGTACTAAATAACAATTATTGAGGTTTAAAACTAATCCCGTAGGTAAATGTAGAGGTAGCGTGCCGACGGCGATCACATCGACCTTGGAACCATTCCCGACGCGCATCGTCACCTCGTCCTTCGCCAGTCTCTGCTTATTCCGCAGCTCCTGTTTTGAGTTACAAATATGAGCAACCGCACCGGTATCAAATACCCAGGAGCTACTACGAGCGCTGGTTAGGTACACATCAATAACATGTATATCACATATACCTTTGGTATTGCCGGCCTTCTTATCCGCTAAGTACTTGGGGCAGTTCCGCTTCCAGTGACCGTTTCCCTTGCAATAAAAGCACTCAGTCTCAGGCTTGGGTCCATGCTTTGGCTTCTTCCCGGCAACTGGCTTACCGGGCGCGGCAACTCCCTTGCCGTCCTTCTTGAAGTTCTTCTTACCCTTGCCTTTCTTGAACTTAGTGGTTTTATTCACCATCAACACTTGATGTTCCTTTTTGATCTCCACCTCCGCCGATTTCAGCATTGAATATACCTCAGGAATGGTCTTTTCCATCCCCTGCATATTGAAGTTCATCACAAAGCTCTTGTAGCTAGGTGGGAGCGACTGAAGGATTCTGTCAACGACCGCATCATCCGGGAGATTAACTCCCAGCTGAGATAAGCGGTTGTGCAACCCAGACATTTTGAGTATGTGCTCGCTGACAGAACTATTCTCCTCCATCTTACAACTGTAGAACTTGTCGGAGACTTCATATCTCTCGACCCGGGCATGAGCTTGGAAAACCATTTTCAGCTCTTGGAACATCTCATATGCTCTGTGCTGCTCAAAACGCTTTTGGAGCCCCGGTTCTAAGCTGTAAAGCATGCCGCACTGAACCAGGGAGTAATCATCACTACGCGACTGCCAGGCGTTCATAACGTCTTGAGTTGCTGGGAAAACAGGTGCATCACCTAGCGGTGCTTCAAGGACATATGCTTTCTTGGCAGCTATGAGGATAATCCTCAGGTTACGGACCCAGTCCGTGTAGTTGCTGCCATCGTCTTTCAGCTTGGTTTTCTCTAGGAACGCGTTGAAGTTGAGGGCAACATTAGCGTGGGCCATTTGATCTACAAGACATATTGCAAAGTTTTAGATTATGTTCATGATAATTAAGTTCATCTAATCAAATTATTTAATGAACTCCCACTCAGATAGACATCCCTCTAGTCATCTAAGTGATACATGATCCGAGTCAACTAGGCCGTGTCCGATCATCACGTGAGACGGACTAGTCATCATCGGTGAACATCTTCATGTTGATCGTATCTTCCATACGACTCATGTTTGACCTTTCGGTCTTCCGTGTTCCGAGGCCATGTCTGTACATGCTAGGCTCGTCAAGTCAACCTAAGTGTATTGCGTGTGTAAATCTGGCTTACACCCATTGTATTCGAACGTTAGAATCTATCACACCCGATCATCACGTGGTGCTTCGAAACAACGAACCTTCGCAACGGTGCACAGTTAGGGGGAACACTTTCTTGAAATTATTGCGAGGGATCATCTTATTTAAGCTACCGTCGTTCTAAGCAAATAAGATGTAAAACATGATAAACATCACATGCAATCAAATAGTGACATGATATGGCCAATATCATTTTGCTCCTTTTGATCTCCATCTTCGGGGCGCCATGATCATCACCGTCACCGGCATGACACCATGATCTCCATCATCGTGTCTTCATGAAGTTGTCTCGCCAACTACTACGGCTAACGGTTAGCAATAAAGTAAAGTAATTACATGGCGTTTTCATTGACACGCAGGTCATACAATAAATTAAGACAACTCCTATGGCTCCTGCCGGTTGTCATACTCATCGACATGCAAGTCGTGATTCCTATTACAAGAACATGATCAATCTCATATATCATTCATCACATCCTTTTGGCCATATCACATCACACGGCATATGCTGCAAGAACAAGTTAGACGTCCTCTAATTGTTGTTGCAAGTTTTTTACGTGGCTGCTATAGGTTTCTAGCAAGAACGTTTCTTACCTACGCCAAAACCACAACGTGATATGCCAATTTCTATTTACCCTTCATAAGGACCCTTTTCATCGAATCCAATCCGACTAAAGTAGGAGAGACAGACACCCGCTAGCCACCTTGTGCAACTAGTGCATGTCAGTCGGTGGAACCTGTCTCACGTAAGCGTACGTGTAAGGTCGGTCCGGGCCGCTTCATCCCACGATGCCGCCGAATCAAGATAAGACTAGTAACGGCAAGTAAATTGACAAAATCGACGCCCACAACAACTTGTGTTCTACTCGTGCATAGAAACTACGCATAGACCTAGCTCTGATACCACTGTTGGGGATCGTAGCAGAAATTTAAAAAATTTCTACGCATCACCAAGATCAATCTATGGAGTCATCTAGCAACGAGAGAGAGAGGAGTGCATCTACATACCCTTGTAGATCGCGAGCGGAAGCGTTCTAGAGAACCGGGTTGATGGAGTCCTACTCGTCGTGATCCAAATCACCGATGATCCTAGTGCCGAACGGATGGCACCTCCGCGTTCAACACACGTACGGAGCAGAGGCGTCTCCTCCTTCTTGATCCAACAAGGGGGGAGGAGAAGTTGATGGAGATCCAGCAGCACGACGGCGTGGTGGTGGAAGCAGCGGGATTCCAGCAGGGCTTCGCCAAGCGCTACTAGAGGAGGAAGAGGTGTCACGGGAGGGAGAGGGAGGCGCCAGGGCTTAGGGTGCGGCTGCCCTCCCTCCCCTCCACTATATATAGGGGCTAGGGGGGGCGCATGCCCCCTTGGAGATCCCATCTAGAGGGGGGGCGGCGGCACCCGGGGCGGCGGCCCCTCGGGGGGCAACGGTCCCCTTAGGGTTTCCATCCAGGGGGCGCATGCCCCCTCGGGGGGCAACGGCCCCCTAGGGTTTCCAACCAGGAGGGCGCATGCCCCCTCGGGGGGGCAACGGCCCCCTTGGGCCCTTGGGTGGGGTGCACCGGCCCACCAGGGGCTGGTTCCCACGCCACTTCAGCCCATGGGGCCCTCCGGGATAGGTGGCCCCACCCGGTGGACCCCCGGGACCCTTCCGGTGGTCCCGGTACAATACCGGTGACCCCCGAAACTCTCCCGGTGGCCGAAACTGGACTTCCTATATATATATATATATCTTTACCTCCGGACCATTCCGGAACTCCTCGTGACGTCCGGGATCTCATCCGGGACTCCGAACAATTTTCGGTTAACCGCATACTAATATCTCTACAACTCTAGCGTCACCGAACCTTAAGTGTGTAGACCCTACGGGTTCGGGAGACACGTAGACATGACCGAGACAACTCTCCGGTCAATAACCAACAGCGGGTTCTGGATACCCATGTTGGCTCCCACATGCTCCATGATAATCTCATCGGATGAACCACGATGTCAAGGATTCAATCAATCCCGTATACAATTCCCTTTGTCTATCGGTACGATACTTGCCCGAGATTCGATCGTCGGTATTCCTATACCTTGTTCAATCTCGTTACCGGCAAGTCTCTTTACTCGTCCGTAACACATCATCCCGTGATCAACTCCTTGATCACATTGAGCTCATTATGATGATGTCCTACCGAGTGGGCCCAGAGATACCTCTCCGTCACACGGAGTGACAAATCCCAGTCTCGATTCGTGCCAACCCAACAGACACTTTCCGAGATACCCGTAGTGCACCTTTATAGCCACCCAGTTACGTCGTGATGTTTGGCACACCCAAAGCATTCCTACGGTATCCGGGAGTTGCACAATCTCATGGTCTAAGGAAATGATACTTGACATTAGAAAAGCTTTAGCAGACGAACTACACGATCTTGTGCTATGCTTAGGATTGGGTCTTGTCCATCACATCATTCTCCTAATGATGTGATCCCGTTATCAATGACATCCAATGTCCATGGTCAGGAAACCGTAACCATCTATTGATCAACGAGCTAGTCAACTGGAGGCTCACTAGGGACATGTTGTGGTCTATGTATTCACACATGTATTACGATTTCCGGATAACACAATTATAGCATGAACAATAGACAATTATCATGAACAAGGAAATATAATAATAACCATTTTATTATTGCCTCTAGGGCATATTTCCAACAAGTCTTTGTGCTCTCGAACATCGATTAGGTAGTATGACCCGTTGTGCAGGTTCTTGCTGACCACGAAGGCTCCTTCCCAAGGCGGGGATAACTTGTGCATATCAGTCTGATCCTGGATGAGTCGGAGCACCAGATCGCCTTCTTGAAAAGTTCTGGTTCTAACCCGGCGGCTGTGATAACGACGTAGATCTTGCTGATAAATCGCCGAACGGGCTGCTGCAATGTCACGCTCCTCATCTAACAGGTCAAGTGCTTCCTACCGTGCCTTCTCATTATCAGCTTCAACATAAGCCGCCACACGAGGCGAGTCATGACGGATGTCACTCGGGAGAACCGCCTCTGCTCCGTAGACCATGAAGAAAGGTGTGTAACCCGTAGACCTGTTGGGCGTGGTATTGATGCTCCATAACACAGAAGGTAACTCCTCCACCCAACAACCCGGCGTCCGTTGCAAAGGAACCATAAGCCGGGGCTTGATGCCTCTCAAGATCTCCTGATTGGCTCTCTCCGCTTGACCATTAGATTGGGGGTGAGCCACTGAAGATACGTCAAGTCGGATGTGCTCACGCTGACAGAACTCTTTCATAGCACCTTTGGACAGATTAGTACCATTATCAGTTATAATGTTGTGCGGAAAGCCAAACCGGAAAATCACCTTCTTTATGAATTGAACCGCCGTAGCTGCATCACACTTACTGACTGGCTCTGCCTCCACCCACTTAGTAAACTTATCAACCGCCACCAAAAGGTGGGTCTTCTTGTCCTTGGATCTCTTAAAGGGCCCAACCATATCCAGCCCCCAAGTTGCAAACGGCCAAGTGATTGGAATCATCCTCAATTCCTAGGCCGGAACATGAGCTCGGCGTGAAAACTTCTGACAACCATCGCACTTTTTCACCAAGTCTTCCGCATCAGCATGAGCCGTCAGCCAATAAAAACCGTGACGAAAAGCTTTAGCTACCAGGGACTTTGAACCGGCATGGTGACCACAATCCCCTTCGTGGATCTCACACAGGATCTCACGGCCCTCTTCAGGAGATACACAACATTGAAACGCCCCTGTTACACTGCAGTGATGTAATTCGCCATTGATAATAGTCATTGACTTGGATCACCGGATTATCTGTCTGGCCAAAGTCTCATCCTCTGGTAACTCGCCCCGGTTCATGTACGCCAGATATGGGACGGTCAATCCAGAATAACCTGAAGTGCTGCCACCAATTGAGCCTCCGGATCAGGAACAGCCAGATCCTCCTCTGTGGGAAGTTTAACCGACGGATTATGCAGCACATCCAAAAAGACGTTGGGTGGAACCGGCTTACGCTGGGAACCCAAACGGCTTAAAGCGTCCGCCGCTTCATTCTTCCGCCGGTCCACATGATCAACCTGATAGCCTTTGAAGTGACCTGCAACAATATCCACCTCTCGACGATATGCAGCCATGAGCGGATCCTTAGAATCCCAAGTACTAGACACTTGTTGAGCCACCAGGTCCGAGTCACTGAAGCACTTAAACCCGGCTCAAATTCATCTCCTTAGCCATCCGAAGACCGTGGAGTAAGGCCTCATATTCAGCTGCATTGTTAGTGCAAGGGAACATTAAACGGAGAACATAACAAAACTTATCACCTCGTGGGGAAGTTAATACGACTCCAGCCCCCGAGCCCTCCAATTGCCTGGACCCATCAAAATGAATAGTCCAATAAGTATGATCCAGCTTCTCTTCTGGCGCCTGTAACTCTGTCCAATCATTGATGAAATCCACCAATGCTTGTGATTTGATTGCCGTCCGAGGCACATAATTTAACCCGTGAGATCCAAGCTCAATGGCCCACTTGGCAATCCGGCCAGTCGCTTCCCTGTTCTGGATTATTTCCCCCAAAGGAGCAGAGCTGACCACAGTGATGGGATGACCCTGGAAATATTGCTTAAGCTTCCGGCTTGCCATAAAAACTCCATACACCAGCTTCTGCCAATGTGGGTACCTTTGCTTAGACTCAATAAGTACCTCACTGATGTAATAAACCGGCCGTTGAATCGGAGACTCCTTTCCGGTCTCCTTGCGCTCCACCACAATAGCCACGCTAACTGCCCGGGCATTGGCAGCCACATATAACAGCAAAGGCTCTTTATCAACAAGAGCAGCAAGGACAGGCGGCTCGGCTAGCTGCCGCTTTAAATCCTCAAACGCTTCATTGGCGGTGTCGCTCCAGACGAAATTGTCCGTCTTCTTCAGCATCTGATATAAAGGGATAGCCTTCTCCCCGAGGCGACTGATAAACCGGCTCAAGGCTGCAATCCGGCCTGCCAAGCGTTGAACATCATTGATGCACATCGGTTTAGCCAAAGAAGTTATGGCCTTGATTTTCTCTGGATTAGCTTCAATGCCCCTGTTAGACACCAGAAAGCCCAAGAGCTTGCCTGCCGGTACACCAAAGACGCATTTGGCCGGATTAAGCATCATCTTATAAACCCGGAGGTTATCAAAGGTCTCCTTCAAGTCATCTATCAATGTCTTCTTCTCTCTGGATTTCACCACAATATCATCCACATAAGCATGAACATTGCGGCCGATCTGATCATGAAGACAGTTCTGCACACAACGCTGATAAGTCGCCTGGGCACTCTTTAGCCCAAAGGGCATAGACACATAGCAGAAGGCTCCAAAGGGAGTTATGAAAGTTGTCTTCTCCTGGTCCTTAACTGCCATTTTGATCTGATGGTAGCCAGAATAAGCATCCAGAAAACTCAAACGCTCGCAACCCGCCGTAGCATCAATGATTTGATCAATACGAGGGAGGGCAAAAGGATCCGCTGGACAAGCCTTGTTCAAATCTGTGTAGTCCACACACATACACCAAGTGCCGTTCTTCTTAAGTACTAGCACCGGGTTAGCCAACCACTCAGGATGAAATACCTCAACAATAAAGCTAGCTGCCAAGAGCCTGGCCACTTCCTCACCAATAGCCTTGCGTCTTTCTTCATTGAACCGGCGGAGAAACTGCTTGACCAGTTTAAACTTGGGATCAACGTTAAGAGTGTGCTCGGCGAGTTCCCTCGGTACACCTGGCATGTCAGAAGGCTTCCACGCAAAGATGTCCCGGTTCTCACGGATGAACTCGATGAGCGCGCTTTCCTATTTCGGATCCAAGGTAGCGCTGATGCTGAACTGCTGGGATGAATCGCCAGGAACGAAATCAACCAGCTTAGTCTCATCAGCCGACTTAAACTTCAAGGCCGGATCATGCTCTGTAGTTGGCTTCTTCAAGGAAGTCATATCTGCCGGATCAACATTGTCTTTGTAAAACTTCAACTCCTCTGTTGCACAAACCGACTCAGCATAAGCCGCATCACCTTCTTCACATTCCAAAGCGATCTTACGGCTCCCATGTACCGTGATGGTCCCCTTATGATCCGGCATCTTGAGCTGCAGATAGATATAACAGGGCCTCGCCATGAATTTAGCATAAGCCGGTTGCCCAAACAGGGCATGATACGGGCTCTTGATTTTCACCACTTCAAAGGTCAATGTTTCTGATCTTGAATCATGCTCATCACCAAAAGCAACCTCCAGAGCTATCTTACCGACCGGATATGCCGATTTACCAGGCACCACACCATGGAAGACCGTGCTAGACGGTTTAAGATTTTTATCTGTTAACCCCATGCGACGGAAGGTTTCATAATAAAGGATATTGATACTACTCCCCCCATCCATGAGTACTTTAGTGAACTTGTAACCTCCCACCTGAGGTGCCACCACCAACGCCAGATGACCCGGATTATCAACCCGAGGTGGATGATCCTCTCGACTCCACACAATGGGCTGTTCAAACCAGCATAAGTAACGGGGCACCGCCGGTTCAACGGAGTTCACTGCCCTTTTATGAAGCTTCTGATCGCGCTTGCACAGGCTAGTGGTGAAGACATGGTACTGTCCACTGTTTAACTGCTTCGGGTTGCTCTGGTAACCCGACTGCTGCTGCTGCTGTTGGCTCCCCTGATGATTATAACCACCTTGGTTGCCTTGATTGCCTTGATTGCCATGTCCGCTTTGATTACCATGGAATCCTGAACCGGAACTGCCTCCACCATAACCCGGCCCAAGAGACCCGGGGCCTGAACCGCCAGCCTGTCCATTATCATTCCGGAAAAAATCTGAATCTTTGAACTCTCGCATAATATAACAATCCTTCCAGAGGTGCGTGGCCGGCTTGTCCCGCGATCCGTGCTTTGGGCAGGGCTGGTTCAACAGGTAATTCAGGCGCTCCGGATTGGGACTTGGTTCTCTTCCACACGGGGGCGGTTTACCCTTCCGACGTTGACCATTACCATGTGCGTTGGTATTAGCTACAAAATCTGAACTGTTATCCGCTTTACGCTTACCGTTGTTTCCATGCCCCGCCGAGTTATGATGCTGCCCTTTGGTGCTGCCACCCTTCTTTCCCTTTCCTGTCTTGTCATCATCAGATTCAGGGTCCTTGGTACTATCAGAGTCGGCATATTTCACCAGAGCTACCATATGTGTCCCCATGTCATTGCAATGGCGTTTGAGCCGTCCCAGCTTCAACTTAAGAGGCGTAAACCGGCAATTGCCTTCCAACGTCAAAACGGCCGTATCAGCGTTGATGCGGTCCGATGAATGCAAAATTTCTGAAACTCGGCGCACCCAATGGGTTGTTGATTCTCCTTCCTCCTGGACACAGGCAGCTAAATCCACAATTGACATGGGTTGTTTGCACGTGTCTTTGAAATTCTGAATAAACCGGGCTCTTAGCTCGGCCCATGACCCAATGGAGTTAGCTGGTAGGTTTTTCAACCAAGTGCGAGCTGTCCCTTCCAACATCATGGTGAAGTACTTAGCACACGCCGCATCATCTACGTCTAGCATCTCCATCGCCATCTCATAACTCTCCACCCACGACTCGGGGGATAAATCGGCAGTGTAATTCGGCACTTTACGTGGGCCCTTGAAGTCCTTGGGCAGCCGTACATTGCATAATGCTGGGACGAGACACGGCACCCCCAAAGAACTTGAGGTAACCCCTGGTTCCACCGAAGTTGTTGGACGAACCGGAGTAAGCTGACGGGCCGCGTTCTGTGCTGCTAACTCAGCCTCTCGACGTGCCCTAGCACGGTCCACCACATCCTGAGCATCAACACCGCCACCCGCCGGGTTATGGCCTCGTGGCGGATTACGGTTGCGGGCACTGCTAGACACAGCCGGTTCATCAACATGCCTGCTGTAACTCCGGCTTGGGCGGGGGGTGGAATGAATCCTCTCGCGACTGTACGAATAAGCCTGTTGCTGAGTCAAAGCTGTCTGAAGGAGATCCCTAGCCCGTCGCGTCTCCACCGCTACAGGGGACTCACCATCCACTGGAAGGGCTGCCAATTGTGAAGCGGCCACGACTATGTTATCCAAGGGGTTGGAGTAATGACCCGGAGGCATGGGCACATGCTGGGATGGGATATTCTGAAGAGGCGGATCCATTGCACGTGGCTGAACCGGCGTCCCCGTTCCAGGCGCTTCTACCTGGTTTACCACTGGCTGGTTGCTAGTTCCGGCCCCTGGCGTATTGAAGAGATTCCTGGCTTCGTAAACCGGAGGCAGGTGAGATCGGTACCTTCTCCTCATTACATCATTTGACGCGTTCTGATCCAACGTAAGCCGATAGGCCTGTGCATCTAACTCGGCCCGCTCTGCAGCCATCCTGGTGTTTTCAGCTGCCAAATCCACCTTGGCTTGGGCTATCTGATCCTTCACCTTCGCCACTTCTGCATTGTGCTGCTCCTGATCCGCCGGGCTGACTTCGGCCGCTAACAGTGATGCGAAGGTGTCGAATAAATCGGACAGAGCCTGAGCCGGTGGTGGCGCAGGGCCTCCTGCCCCAGCTACCGTCGCCGCTGCTGAACCGGAGATCATCGCCGCAGCGGTCGAAGATTGTGGCGCTGACTGCGTACCGGCCATGAAGATCGCAACCCGGCTTGGCGGGTCAAGAGAGTCCGGAATACTGTCGCCATCGGAACAACCACCAAACCGGCCATCCTGCAGCTGGTACAATGACTCGGTCTCTCCAGTAGATGACTCGTCACCGGAATAAACAACGGTTTCGCCATCATATTCCGATCTATCTTCAGATTCCACTCCGTGGATGACTCCCACGAAGGCACGCTTCGTGACAGGCTTAATCCGGGCAGATCTCGCACGCTGAGCCGTTTCGACGATGTCGGTGCAGATGTCCGGCTCAGGGCCCGGTTCGCCAATCTTGCCAATGAACACGTGAATGACGCCGAAGGGGACCCGGTACCCGTACTCAATTGAACCGGCCTCGGGGCCCCAGCCTGCGTCGTCGATGTAGAGCTTGCCGCGACGACTTTTGGTCATCCGGCCCACAGCGTATCCCTTGAGTCCTTCGAAGCTGCCCTCTAAGAACTCGAAACCATCGTGTGATAGCCCCACGGTGGGTGCCAACTGTCGTGGTCTTGTCACGGCAGATGTCCTAGAGAAAGGACTTAGTCGCGGAGCTATCGCGACGGGTTAGCTTAAAGGGGTTAAAGCGGACAAGGGACGCAGAGAGTTTATACTGGTTTGGCCCCTTGCGGTGAAGGTAAAGGCCTAATCCAGTTGTTGTGGAATTGCTAGGGTTTCGATGACCAGGGAGCGAATCCGCTATGCCTGGCTCTCGAGTTGTTGTCCCCCCCCAAACCGCCGCCGGGTCGTCCCCTTATATACATGGGTTGACGCCCGTCGATTTACAGGATCCCGAGGCCGGCTCATGAACATGTCCGGCTTGGTCTCTACTGTTTCTATCTTATCGCACAAGTTTACATATCAATGTCGGTTTATGTCTACAGGCCTTAATCCGCCGTTGGGCCCTGGGCCTTCATAAAGCGCCTCCATCTTTGTCTTCGTGGGCTTCAAGTATAATAACTCATTATGGGGATAACCCGGCCTCTCCTGGCCGGTTTATACCCAGTAGTAATATCCCCAACACCCTCCAAGCGGTAGTACCGCTGCAACCTTTTTAAGGTCACCAAAACTGACACAACTTCTGCAAACGGACTCCGAATTCAACGAAACCAAGTTTGTTGGAAAGCTAACGACATGGGTTAACACAATCTTGATAGAAATAACAATAAGAAGCAAATGAGAAAAGGCCCACAAGAAAAAGGTGAGAACCCTTCCTCGAATAAGACCGGTAAAACCTCCAACACCGAAAACACAAAAGAAGAAGCATATGAAATCCGTTTTCGAAGTACTAGAGCTTGTCACGAAGATAACCACAAGCTCTAAAACCTCAAAAAGAGAAAATACAAATAAGAATCAAGAAAGATGATGCAAGGATGCAATGGTTTGAGCTCTCGACGAACGATACGATCAAGCTACTCACTTAAGAGCCCCCCTTGATAGTACGGCTATCGATCCTATAACCCGGTCTCCAAACTACCACCATGAGACCGGTAAAATAGAAAACCTATGAAGGGCAAACCTTTGCCTTGCTCAAAGTCCACTTGAGCTAGATGATGACGATCTTGACTTCCTCAAGTTGAACCACCTTTCTTGATTGCGTTGGCTCGGTGCAGACTAGTTGATTGCTCCCCCATACTCCACTATGGGTGAGCCACTCTTTGGCTCATCTTCACAAGTCCATTGCCACCACAATGGACGGCAAGCTTCAAGCATATGATCTCTTCGTGATGATCCACTTGAACTTGCACACCGCAACCTAACCCCACAAAGAACTCTCACGAAGACCATGGGTTAGTACACAAAGCGTAATTGACAATGCTTACCATACCATGGGATCGCTTGATCCCACTCGGTACATCTTCTACGCTTTGTGTGTTGATCAACTTGATCCACTCTTTGACTTAGTCTTGATCAACCTCTCACATGACCAATCTTTAGGTAATTCCTTGAATAGCACCTTGGTCATCACAAACTCTCCTTGAAACCAACAAATGGACTCCAAGAAAAGCCTATGAACAAATCCTTCAAATATAACTCAAGGCAACCATTAGTCCATAGAGATTGTCATCAATTACCAAAACCAAACATGGGGGCACCGCATGTTCTTTCACATGGCTCGTGCACAGATAACAAGGATACGCATTCTACGCCAGACAAACAAAGAGAAACTGAAAACACCAAAAAAACTTCTTCAGTTGTACACGAGTGATTGATTTTCAAGTACGAATCTTATAGCCCACATAAAAACACGCGGCAAAAACAAAACAAATCAGAGCGGCCTCTACATGGCCCAACAGTTTGACAAGAAAAAAGAACAATCCATCAGCCTCCCACCGGACAAGCGAAGACAACCAACAAACCTGGCGTACTAGCCCTTGATTGAGTCAAGCACAAATCTTGCAGCAAAAATATATCATGTGGCGGTAAATGTAGGTGTGACATAGTTAATTCTTAGTTTATTCTGCTATAAAATGCAATCTACCACCCCCTCCCCACCCGCCCTAAAAAACTGCTGCTAACAAGAATGGAAATGGCAGTACAGAGATTGTCAAACAGGAACAAAAGAGTTGAAGGAAAATGCTCGCTCCTACCGTTTCAGTCCTCCTCACAGCCCGCTGAAAAAACAAAACACAAAGAGGCGTCACATCACTTCACACAGACGAGGCCCACACATAGGCGAAGAACAGGCCCAGACACAAAGGAAAGGCTCAGCCAAGATACAGACAGAAAGAAACGACACACAACACGCACACGAAAACTTTGGAAGGAAACCACGCGTCAGCGAGCGATAACAAAATTTGCACGAAAGTTATAGCCCTTGATCATGCGGTGGGAGATGTAGATGTGAGATAGTTATACGAGAATTAGCAAATCCAAAAAGTATTCATGAGCACGGATCCCTTTTTGTATATCTACTAGTGGTTGGAGCCCGCTATTGCGGGCCTCTTGAGAGGAAGCTGTGCATGTATTTCTCCCTCTAAAAAAAAACCTCAACTTCATCTCAAAATTAAAAAGAAAACTTTCTCACAACACGTGAAGATCACATCCATCTCAAAAAAAAAAGTCTAAAAAACATTCTTAAAAAAAAAAACAAAAGTCTCACTTCCATCTTTAAAAAATAATCTTCAAAATAACTTTTCTCAAAAGAAAAAAGTCTCAATTTCATCTTTAAAAAAAATCAAAAAATTTCTCAATTTCATCTTTCAAAAATAATCAAAAAAAATTGCCACAGCCAACCAGCATGCGCCACGTGGCCATGCTGGTTGGCCGCCATTCTCCTGTAGCTTAATGTGTTTGATGTGGCGCATAGATCCCTTTCACAGAAATTAGTTATACATAATTGTGTCTCCATATTTAATATTTTGCTCTTTTTTTTCCAGTTTGTCGGAGGAAACATTTTTTATTGTTTTTTGTATTTTTTTGTAGGGTTGTGTTTTTAGGCGAAGTTGTGGTTTTCTCTCTTTTCTTTTTGAGAGAGTTGTGATGGCGGGCTTTTAACATACTCGAGTCTGGGTCTACTGGGCCCAGTTCGTGGTATACAGTTTCATTGGCCCTTCACGACCCGCGCAGCGTGGTTCAATGGAGGAAGTGAAGCGGCTTCACGCGCGCTTGCTCCGCCGCGGGGAGCGCCGCCTGCAGCCGCTCCTGCTCCGCGTCCTCGCCGCCGGCAACCTCCGCTACGCCGCGCTCCTCCTCGCCTCCTCGCCCCCCTCCGCGACGCTCCACGACCGCCTCCTCCAGGCGCTCGCCGCCTCGCGCAGCCCGCTCCTCCTCCGCTCCTTCTCCCGCGCCCACTGCCTCCGCCTGCTCACCCCTCTCTCCTTCACCTTCCTCCTCTCCTCCACCCCCTCCTCCGCGCCCTTCGCGCTCTCCGCCCACGCCCTGCTGCTCAAGTCCGGCCACCTCGCGTCCGGCGACCCCTTCCTCGGCTCCGCGCTCGTCTCCTTCTACGCCAGGAACCGCCTCCTGGGCGACGCCAGGCGGGTGTTCGACCAAATGCCACGCAGGGACACGGCCGTGAGCAACGCGCTGCTCTCGGCCTACGCCAGGGCCGGCCTCCTCGACGCCGCGGAGAAGCTGTTCGGGGAAATGCCGGACCGGAACGTGGTCTCGTGGACAGCGATGGTGTCCGGCTATGCGCAGAACGGGCGGCACGAGGAGGCGGTGGGGGCGTTCCTGGAGATGTGGGAGGGGGCAGGGGTGCAGCCGAATGAGCTGACAGTGAGCAGCGTGCTGCCCGCATGCGCGGCTGTTGGGGCCATGGAGCTGGGGAGGAAGGTGGAGGAGTATGCGAGGAGCAAAGGCCACCTGAGGAATGTGTATGTCACCAATGCACTGCTGGAGATGTATGCCAAGTGTGGCAGCATCCAAAGAGCTTGGCAGGTGTTTCAGGGGATCGGTCGTCGACGAGATCTCTGTTCTTGGAACTCAATGATCATGGCATTTGCCTTGCATGGCTCGTGGAGGGAAGCACTTGCCTTGTTCCATAAGTTGAGGGTGAGGATTTCTTCCTTGAATTGTATTTTACTCCTATGTGTTCGCACTAACGCAGCATCACTTCCTTTTGATTTGCTTGCAAAGTTATTATTTGGTACTTAGGAGATTTAGTGATTGGTGACATTAGAATCACCTACCAAATTACGTCATTTCTCACTGTGGAACTTGAATCTTATTTTACTCTGTCCAGATGACAGGGGTCAAACCAGATGGTATCACATTTGTTGGAGTCATTTTGGCTTGCACTCATGGAGGATTGGTGGATGAAGGCAAGCTACTCTTCAACTCCATGGAGGCCGAATTTAGTCTTACTCCAAGAATCGAGCACTATGGTTGCATGGTTGATCTGCTAGGGCGTGCTGGTCTCCTAAATGAGGCCTACAGTATGATAGTAAGCATGCCAGTGGAGCCTGACGCCGTTATCTGGGGAGCCTTGCTCGGTGCCTGCAGCTTCCATGGAAA
Organism: Thinopyrum elongatum; assembly: GCA_011799875.1. Classification (NCBI taxonomy): domain Eukaryota; kingdom Viridiplantae; phylum Streptophyta; class Magnoliopsida; order Poales; family Poaceae; genus Thinopyrum; species Thinopyrum elongatum. Next base: position 57,079,509 of record CM022303.1, read on the forward strand.
CATAGAACTTGCGGAAACAGCAGTAAACAAACTCATCTCTCTTGAGCCACAAAACACTGGAAATCTGGTGATCCTGTCAAACATATACGCGTCGTCTGGAAAATGGGATGGTGTTGCCCAGGTATGGAAGTTACTCAAGGAGAAAGACCACAAGAAATCAGCTGGGTACAGCTTCATAGAGCTAGATGGCAGGATGCACAAGTTCCTTGTTGAGGATAAGTCGCATCCAAGATTTGTGGAGGTGTACAGCACCCTTGACAGTGTCACAGTGCTCATGAAGCTTGTCAGACTAGAAAATGAGGAAGAAGTGGAACAGCTGTTTCTGTCACCTGTAGAGATCTAAATTCCTAGAGATGTGAAGAGACTGTGATCATAAAAGTGATCTGGGATTGCCCATGAACTGCTCTGCTCTGATCTTCCGAGTCAAATTGATGTGGAAAGGGATTCTTCAAAAAGGTGGCAACAGAAGGAATGCCAAATCAAGTGAGTGTTTAGCACCACCGGGCATCGACTCTTCTCTTCTTGTTGCTATAAATCAAAATGGTCATTCATGCTGTGCTTGCTATTAAGATGCACAGACCACCCAGAATTGCAGACGAAGCATATAATTTCAAGATATAGCCCAACACCAGTGGTGGCTTGATCACTTCAAATTGGAGGGACTATTGGGCCAAATTCCCAAGGTACGTTTATTTTGAATAAGGAAATCCACATACGAGAACTGATATGATAAGTACAGAAACATACAATTGTGTTGAGGATATATAATTTGGTTGAGTCTGTGTGCTTCATTGCTGCCACACTATGTAGTGTCTTGGGCAGAGGCGGAGCCAACACTCCTTTCCCTTTTGGAGCTTTGGCATTTGGCAAGTTATAGCTGCAACCTGACGCCGAGGTGAGTTTTCCCAAAAGAAGATCATTGCCAGTTGCTCAGAAGGCGCTGCTGTGTAGAGGAGGTTGACCTGCGGAGCCCAGACCTCTCAGGGTCACTGGCGGTAGCGCCACCAGTGATCTTGAGAACCAGACTGTAGTCCCAACAAGGTGCATCTTGTTTCATAAAACCGTCCCTCCTGATGTGTTCGATTGCAGTTTATTACTCAATTTGATTTATTATTGAGCTGGTAAAAGTAGTAGCAGAAACAGAGAGTTTGTTTATAGCTCCCGTGCACATGCAGGATGCAGCCATTATCTGGACCGGCCTTTTTTTTTTGTCAAGATCTATGTTGGAATCTTGGAAATTGCTCGTTTGGAGAACATAATAAAAATGTCTAGAATTGTCTTACCTGTTCGGCACAACATGTCAATCTCTAGTTATTTTTTGGGGTTTTGCTAAATGTCATGTGTCTGAATTTTTTGTTGGTGTCAGTTGAATTCGGACGAAGCCAATGGTGGGGGCGACGTGAGGAACTCAGCGATGTGGTCGCGGTGGTGACAAGGAGAAGCGTGAGGGGAGGGTGAGGCAGCAAGGCGGCCTGTGACAGCGCGTGTTGGCCGCGGGGGTGTAGTCAGACGGATGGGGCAGGGTCGAATTCGGATGAGGCCAATGGTGGGGGGGTCCAGTGGTGGAGCCAGGATTGGAGCAAGCCCCGGGCTCAAAAAAGAAAAAATCTACGCAACGAAAAAACTTAACGTCCATAAGTCTTTTAGCTACCTCAAAAGATACCCCGTACAAAATATGTCTCAAACTCTCAATTGAACGAAAAATTTAAAATTTAAACTCAATGCTTAACGATACAACAAAATAGATTAAAATATGACAAGAAATACAAAGAAGAGTACCAAATTAATGGTTTGCTTCATCAGTGCCTCGCATAACCTCATCAACGGTGGAAGAAGAGGCAAACACCTTAAAGACATCAAAAGCAAAAAAAAAAAAAATCTTCATCTTCTTTTTCTACAATATATGAAATAAAATTGGCAATTACATCAATTTGAGTCAACAATACCCTAGATATATGACTGGATACATACATACATACACACACATATTATTATTCAGTTCGAAGCAATTTATACACTTGCCGCAAAAATAAGCAATTTATACACTGATATATCATACAAGTATAACAGGTACAAGTGCAACTGTGGAAAAAATAGAGGAGAAACAGGTAAAGCATCAAAGAAATTTATGAAAATACAATGTTTGGCAGCAAGCAGTGAACAGCCAGCACGGGGTGGCGCGACGGACAGGAGGGCGGCGGCCGGGAGCCCGGAGCAGGGGGCCGTGGGACTGAGGGGGGAGGCGAAGGCGACGCCACGGCAGACGGCGGCGCGAGCGCTGGAGTCTGTACATCGATCTCGGTGCCGGCCGCGCGAGGGTTGCGTCTCCTTTTTTTTTACGAACAGCGCTGCGTCTCCTGACTCCTGTGCCTCGTGGCTCGTGGGCAGGCTGCTCGTGCGTACGAGATCGTGGGGTGGGTTACCTCATGCGTTCGTCTGTTTCTGGTAAGACAGCCCAGCAATGCTTTGGGCCTTCTTTTTTTCTTTGGGCTGCACCCCGGGCCTGCAGAAACACACATATATTTATAGCTTGTTAAATTTTTCACGCCCCGGGCCTGGGCCCTGGGTGCCCGGGGCCCAGCTCCGCCCCTGGGGGGATCGACGATTTGGCAGGAGGAAGAAGAAAGAGAGATTCAGTGTGGCGCGGTCGTGGCTGTTGGATGGCGATCCAACGGCCCAATTGGTATGTTGAAAATATGGTGTTGGTAGAGTCGTACTGGCTGATACCCAAGTCGTAGTCGAACGTTAACTATTCGTTGAGAAACGGACGTACGCGTCGATCCAGACCACGTTGGTACGCTCCTTTTTTTCTTTTTCTTTTTTTTTGAGAAGTTCGTTGGTACGCTCCTATGGGCGTCCGCTGAACCTGGCCGGGAACGTGGCTGGCGATGGATGTTTCCTAGATCTCGACGTTTCAAAGTCCAAACCTTCCAAAACAGTCCGATGCAGAGACGACAGCTGAAGCAGTAGAGAGGCCCACGAAGGGCCAGCTTGAGACAGATAACCATGGCGTCCTCCTCCCACTCCCACTCCCACCAAGAAGAAGAACAAGAAGAGGACGATCATGGGCACCGCGGCGGCCATGCCGACCAGATCACCGCCCCGCTCCTCCGTAAGCCGCTTCCTCTCTGCTTAGCTCCGTGCGTGCACGCACCTCTGCTCCGCCAGCTGACCATTTCTCCTCTGCTCTTCTCATGGCGCAGCGAACCGGCCGTCAACGTCGCGGAGCTTGCCGGAGCGCCACAACGACGACCATGGCGAATCGTCGGAGAACTCGCCGATCGAGCAGGTGGCGCTGACGGTGCCCGTGGGCGACGACCCGGACACCCCCGTCCTCACCTTCCGGATGTGGGTGCTGGGCATGGCGTCCTGCGCCGTGCTCTCCTTCCTCAACCAGTTCTTCTGGTACCGCAAGGAGCCGCTCACCATCACCGCTATCTCCGCGCAGATCGCCGTCGTGCCGCTCGGCCGGCTCATGGCCGCGGCGCTCCCCGAGCGTGCCTTCCTCCGTGGCTCACGCTGGGAGTTCACCCTCAACCCGGGCCCGTTCAACGTGAAGGAGCACGTGCTGATCACCATCTTCGCCAACGCCGGCGCCGGCACCGTCTACGCCATCCACGTGGTCACCGCCGTCCGCGTCTTCTACGGCAAGAACCTCACCTTCCTCGTCTCCCTCCTCGTGGTGCTCACCACGCAGGTGCTCGGGTTCGGGTGGGCGGGGATATTCCGGCGGTACCTCGTGGAGCCGGCGGCCATGTGGTGGCCGTCCAACCTCGTGCAGGTCTCCCTCTTCAGGTACACACGACTTCCCCTCTCCGGCAAGAAACTTCATTTTCGAACCTTTCATTGCCTTTATTGCATGGCCAAATTTAATTGGGCGGTCAAGATGATGCACTGGCACCACACAAAACCTCCAACTCGAAACTAGGTTAACAATTTGATCACAAATTCTTTTCTTAAGAATCATGTACAATTGCTGGTGTTTGATGCGTGCAAGCAATGTATGCTACTGCCTCAGTTTAAACTGCCTTATTTTTATGAACAGAGGGTGTACATGCTATATGCTTCCAAGTAGGAGATTTGAATTTAGAGCAAATTGGCATAAGCTATTGTTGATGTGGTAGATGTGACGCCCCCGGCCCGATCGTGCACTAATCATACACGCACATGCACACGATCAAGACTAAGGACTCACGGGAAGATATCACAACATAACTCTAAAACATAAATAAGTTATACAAGCTTTATATTACAAGCCAGGGGCCTCGAGGGCTCGAATTCATAAGCTTGCGAACAAGCGTCAGCGGAAGCATCAGATATCTGAGTACAGATATAAAAGAAAATACAGAAAGGCCTTTAGAAAGGCGGGGCAAAAGAAAACACTACGATCGAAAGGCACAAGGCCTCCTGCCTGGGACCCTCCGATCCTACTCCTGGTCGTCAGTCAACTCGTAGTAGTATCCATCCTCTGGGTAGTAGTAGTAGCGATCGTCGGGGCATCTGTCTCAGGGGGCTCCGTCCTCTGGTCACGTCAAACTGATATGGGGAGAAAAAGGAAAACAAAGCAACCGTGAGTACTCTGAAGTACTCAGCAAGCAAGGATCTACACTACATATGCAACATTTTCAAAGGGAGGCTGTATATGTGGACTGGGCTGCAGAAATGCCAGAATAGAGAGAAGGCCTAGTCCTATCGACGACTAGCATCTTCGGCAGTCTTGCAGCAGTAGAAGAGAGTAGAACAATACAATATAATGTAGCAGTGATAATATCAACCTCACCCAGAGATCCTTTCTCGACTCCCTGCGAGAAAGCAATCCCAGAGCCATAAAGTCATCAAACCTCGTCCTGAGATCCCTTCTCGACTCCCTGCGAGAAGCAATCCCAGAGCCATATATACAGGTCTCATCACAGGTATCCAGTTCTAAATTGTATCAATCAGGATACAACTCCGAGTGTCCTTTACCGTAGGACCGGCTATCGATAGAAGTGTTCTTCCCTGCAGGGGTGCACCAACTTACCCAACACGCTCGATTAACTCCGGCCGGACACACTTTCCTGGGTCATGCCCGGCCTCGGCCAAACGACACATCGCAACCCTACCTACAGCTCAGCAGAGAGGTCCCCGTCGGTCTACATCCTAAGCGCTCAGAGGTCTTGGGCCATCGCCCTGTGCACTCCGAGTCGTTGCGTGCAGGGGGAAGCCAGGCACCAGGGGGGCGCCGGTCCGTCCCGGCCGCAAGGCTGAACTAGACGTCTGACAGAGCTTTCGGCTGATGCTACGATGCAGAACGCCCATACTATGCCCACGTGATGGTTAGTGCTATCAGACCATAGGCCTGCTCGGATCAAATATCCAAATCGCTAGGACTAGGGGCTTGCGGTAACGAGCAGAGACTCACGAAAGATGTGACCCCGTCGCCCCGTCTCGAGGACTTGCGGCAAGGGTTAAGAATGCCCGGCCGCGCCTCGTATTCACCACTCGGGCACCACACTGGCAACCCGCCTTCACATCACACGCGGGTACCCCTCAGGGTCGACCCGCCTTTCCAAGTAACAATGTAAGGTCCAAGTATCCGTGTGTCCATAACATCAGGGAATCCGAGGTATCACCCTCATTGAATTCCCACTCGATGTATCCGTCAAGGTGAACTAGGAGGAATCACCCTCACTGGGTCCACACTTGAGGTGTTGTACGACAGCGTCGTTATCGGAAGCGGTGAAGGAGGAATCACCCTCGATGACCACGACCGAATAACTACTCTACAGAGTTAACATCAGAAGTGCTACATGAGGTTTCACCCTCGACACTCGATAGTAACGCTGCAGTGTCATTACAACTAAGGGGGGTGATGTGCGGTGTCGGGTCCTGGTCTTCAATCCCATTGATCGGGTCTTCTGACGATCCAGCGCGGCAGTCGGGATAAGTGGGGTCACTGATAGGTCTCTACCCAGCCTAGACTAAACAGTTTAGGATATGTAGGTAATTATTAACAGTAGGTTACAATGAACAGGCTATGCATCAGAATAGGTAAAGCAGCAGCAGCAGTAATTCTAATGCAAGCATGAGGAATTTAGAATGGGCGATATCGGTATGCTCAAGGGAGGGGCTTGCCTGGTTGCTCGGCGGCAAGGGCAAGGTCGTCTATGGTGTCTTCGGGCTCCGGAGCTGCGTCGGTCTCGGGGACGACGTCGGGGTCGGGGGCTATCGAGAGAGAAGAGGGGGAAGAAACAGTATAAATATATAGCAAACATGAGCATGACAAATACGATACACGGTGCTAGGGGTAGTCTAACGCAGCATCACACGTAACAGACGGGGCGGGAGAATATCTGACGATATTTCCCGGGTCTTTGGAATTACCGGACAGAGGATAAGAGGGGAACGGTTGCAAGTTCGGATAGTTAGGGACGCGTGACGGACGAACGGACCGCGTATTTAGATTCGTCTCGTCGTTCTGAGCAACTTTCATGTACAAAGTATTTTCATCTGAGCTACGGATTATTTTATATGATTTTCTAAAGCTTTTATTAATTTCTGGAATTTATTTTTATTATTTAATTGCAACATTATCAAGAATAGTGTTTTGCTGACGTCAGCATGACGCATGGATGACGTCAGCAGTCAACAGGGGGCCGGCCAGGTCAAACCTGATATGTGGGGCCCACATGTCAGTGACTCAGTTAACTAAACAGAGTTAGCTTAATCTATTTAAACTAATTAGCAGGCGGGGCCCAGCAGTCAGTGGGTAATTAGTGTTTTAAATCACTAATTAATTTTATTAACGGATTATTTATTTAATAAAACGTTTTACCGAGCGGGACCCACATGTCATAGACACAGGGCCCGCCCAGTCAGCGTGGACTAGGTCAACGGGACCCAGTGGGGCCCAGAGTCAGTGGCTGGGCCGTGGGGCCCGCGGCGCCACGTCGGACCGGCCGCCGGAGTCGCGCCGGAGTGCCCAGACGCGGTGGCGAGCTCCGGCGAGCTCGGGTTTCGCCCTCAGGGCGTCTCCGGGGCCGTGGCTTGGCCCGTTCGAACGGGCGGCGAGCGTCGCGTCACGTGGTGGTGTTGGTGTGGTTGGGGGCCGCCGGGAACGGCGCCGGCGATGACCGCAGCGGCGATGGCGTTCGGGTGGTGCACGGGGTCGGCGCTACGGCGCGCTAGCGAGCGAAAGGAGAAGCTGGGTGTGGCCTGCGCGATGCGGGGAGCACGATGCGCACGGGCCCGGGGCCGTTTGGTCACCGGAACGGCACCGGCGACGAGCTAGGCGGCGGTGCGTTCGGGCGAAAGAGGGGCGACGCGTACGGGCAGGGACGAGGGGAGTCGGGCGCGGCCCGGTGGTGCGAGGTGCGTGCGCCAGCGCGGTGGCGGGACGACGGCCCGGCGCGCGAGCGCGCGAGGTGTGCACGGGGGCGGGGGGGAGGAGACGAGGGAGGCAGCGCCAGGGCTCACCCCCGTTGTAGATGTGCGCCGGCGAGGCTCGGTGATGGCCGGCGATGGAGAGACGGGGACGGCGGCGTGCGACGGCGAAGGCCAAGGAGGAGCGCGCGGGGGGGCTCGGGGAAGACGGCGCGGTGCAGGAGGGAGATGCAGGAGGCCGGGAGGGACGGCGCCGGCGACCGGCGGCGTCGGGGCCAGTTCCCCCCGATCTGGATCGAGAGGAACGGAGAGAGGAGAGGGATTCGTTCGGGGGGGGGGGGGGGGGGTGGGGTTGTCGGTGGGCTAGGGTTAAGGGGAGTGAGGGGATAAGGGGATGGGGTGGGCCGGCCAGGGGGGAATGGGCCGGCCTGGTTGGTGGCCTGGTGGCCAGCTGGGCCACGGCCCAGTTGGTCCGGGGGGGGGGGGGGGGGGGGGGGGGGGCTTTTCCTTTTTCTTTTCTTTTCTCTTTTTATTTATCCATACCCCTGTTTAGTAAATAGTTAGGCCCCAAACCGAATTTTGTAAAAAGGGAGACCTAGTCCTTAAATACCAGTGCTTTATTTCCTAACACCTAAAATTAGTTTGGGCAAAACATCATTTCATACTTAAATTAGATTTAATAAATGGTTATTAAATATTGTTTTTAGTCGCTGTTTGAAGAGGTTTGAGTCACTTACCCAACTCCAATGATGTTGGTTTCAATTTTAGAATTGTCTCTGATTTATTCGCTATTTTATGAACAATTTAGTTTCTATGTTGGACAACTTTTATTTTCCACTTTCATTTAAATTTGAATTTGAGGTTAGGAGTTGAAATGCAATATGATGTTAATGATGATCATGCACTGATAATCATGCTGACTTGGCATTATCAAAATGGGATTACTGTGGCTAACCACCGGGGGTGTTACAGTAGACACCTCATGTGGGTCATGACACGTCAGGCTGGCCCTGCTTAATTATTACATCCAAGAAATTAGATGATTGCAACAACCTGGCCACCGAAAGATTCTGAACACAGCCATAATACTCGGGATTAAGAGAGAGAAAAAAACTTCGATCGAGGATTAAATTAACATATTTAGGTCAATGGCATTTTTTTAGTTAACACCACTTGGGAGTTCCTCAGCAAAAAAAAAAAACACCACTTGGGAGTAATATATAGCATAAGGTTCCTGCACTGGTTCTGAAAACGACTACTGGATGGTATCTTGCTGACATGCTCCCGCCTTCCTTTCATTGAAAAAACATGGACAAGATAAAGAAATCCGGTGTCCATCTCAGGGAAATACAGTGACCTAATTAAGACAGGCAGAATAAGATTAGAACAAACAAATACTATTTGTTTTGGGGATCAGAGAAATCAATGGTTTGAACAATTTTCCCTAAGAAGTGAGAACTCACGCTTTCAATGCATATTCCCACCAGGGCGCTCCACGATGATGAAAGGCGGAGAAAAGGGGGCTTCACGCGCAACCAGTTCTTCCTGGTGGCCTTCACCTGTAGCTTCGCATACTACGCCTTCCCGGGCTACCTGTTCCAGATGCTCACCTCACTCTCCTGGATCTGCTGGGTCTTCCCTAACTCCGTGTTCGCCCAGCAGCTCGGCTCAGGCCTCCATGGGCTTGGCATCGGCGCAATCGGCCTCGACTGGGCATCGATCTCCAGCTACCTCGGGAGCCCTCTCGTCAGCCCCTGGTTCGCCACTGCGAATGTTGCCGCAGGCTTCTTCATCGTCATGTACATCATCGTGCCTATTGGGTACTGGTTTGATATCTACAAGGCGCAGACCTTCCCCATCTTCTCTTCCGGTCTCTTCACCTCGTCTGGGCAGAAGTACAACATCTCGGCTATCGTGGACGACAATTTCAATCTCGATACAGAGGCATATGAGAAAAACGGTCCACTGTACCTCAGCACTCTCTTTGCTGTCACATATGGTATTGGCTTCGCGTCCCTTACCGCGACGATCGTTCATGTCCTCCTGTTTCATGGAAGGTAAAATCCTGTCAGCTTGTTGTGCAAATCACATGGTTACGGCAACTAATTAAGAATTGAAATGCTTGTGTGCAGGGAAATTTTGCAGCTAAGCAGATCAGCTTTTCAAGGGAAAAGTGTGGACATACATACAAAGCTAATGAGGAGATACAAGCAGGTCCCTGAGTGGTGGTTCATCTGCATCCTTGTAGTTAACATTGCCGTCACTGTATTCGCTTGCGAATACTACATAGAGCAGCTCCAGCTGCCCTGGTGGGGTGTGTTACTTGCATGCGCCATTGCCTTTTTCTTCACCCTCCCAATCGGAATTATCACAGCAACGACAAACCAGGTATGGGCAACTTTCATCATGGCATGCCATACAGATCTGGAGCACTAGATCCACAATTCACATTCTTCCATCGTATGCAGACCCCAGGATTGAACATCATCACAGAGTACATCATCGGGTACTTGTACCCTGGACGACCCGTCGCGAATATGTGCTTCAAGGTATACGGTTATATCAGCATGCACCAAGCTCTGATGTTTCTGCAAGATTTTAAGTTGGGACACTACATGAAGATTCCCCCAAGGACCATGTTTATGGCTCAGGTAAGCTCTATTTGGCCATCATAGTATATTTAACATTTCCACTGCATAAGTGCACAGAAGGCATTAAGCAGCAACATTTTGGAACATGGCAGGTGGTCGGAACAACGATTGCAGCGTTTGTGTACCTTGGGACAGCATGGTGGCTGATGGACACAATCCCCAACATCTGCGACATTGAGCTGCTCTCAGCGGGCAGCCCTTGGACCTGCCCCGGTGATCATGTGTTCTACGATGCGTCGGTCATATGGGGTCTTATTGGCCCGCGCAGAATATTCGGGGACCTGGGAACTTACTCAGCAGTGAACTGGTTCTTCTTGGGGGGAGCCGTTGCCCCGCTCCTCGTATGGTTAGCGCACAGGGCGTTCCCAGGCCAGAACTGGATCTTACTCATCAACATGCCCGTGATGCTCGGTTCCATCTTCCAGATGCCACCCGCCACAGCGGTCAACTACACCACATGGATACTCATTGGGTTTCTGTCAGGTTATGTGGTCTATAGATATCGGCGTGACTGGTGGGAGCGGCACAATTACCTGCTCTCGGGTGCACTTGATGCAGGTCTGGCGTTCATGGCCGTCTTAATTTACTTGTGCCTGGGCTTGGAGAACATCAGTTTGAACTGGTGGGGCAATGACTTGGATGGGTGTCCCCTGGCCTCTTGCCCCACTGCTAAAGGTATAGTTGTCAAGGGGTGCCCCGTGTACAACTGAATGTCTTGTCTTGTGTGGCGGGTGGTCGTCCCTGGAAAAATTGGAATTGTGAGCAAGCAGGGATCGATGTAAATAACGAAGTTTGTTCAAACCTTTTAAAGATGAGAAATTGGTGTTATTTTATTGTTTTGGCAAAGTATCAGAAAGATTTAAAATGACAACCTTAGCAGTAACTGCCTAAAGAACAGTCTTAGTGCCAATAGTTTTTTGCTGCCAAAGTAACTGTTGTCCCAGCTAGTAAATACTTCCTCTGTAACTTAATATAGGACGTGTTTTGACATAGTAATGGACTCTGAAATTTCTGAATTTCTCACACACAATGTACCACAACTAGTAACTTTACGACTGCAAATTCTTATCCTCTGTGTGCCAGGACTTGTCAGCTGTCATTATATAACTTAATGGCTGCATTTTGATACTCTACACAGAGATAATGATAGAGGTAATGCTCAGCTACTGCTCTGAAATTAGGAGCCCAGCCAATACCAATAATTGCAATGAGAACATGTTGTATTGCATCAATATATCAATATACGGAAGGAGCAATCTTCTTATTTCAGTGTGGCAGGCCAGTGCCAAGAATTTTCTTCAGACAATACTCATGGAAAATGGACAAAATAAGAAGCTGTATGGCGTTGCTAAATATTCGCTGTAGAGCTTACCCTGAGCCTCTTACCAGAGTTAGCCGCCGGCGACTCGCTCCCGCTCCCCCCACCCCGCCCCCACATCGGAACAAAAGCAGCATCGCCGCACCTGTCCCTACTCCTCTTCGCCTTGCCGACGACGGGCGGAGCTACGGGGAGGTCGGGGACGGACAAAATTGAACTGGATTGGAGGGAGAAGGACGGCTGGCCGGCGGCATGGCATGGCTGCGATTTGGGGGATCGGTGCTGGAGACGACGAGGCCGAGGGACTGGTTTTTTCTACCCGTTCTCCCTTGGGCTGGACCATATGAGGAACAGAGCTCGGTATCTACCGACATGTTGGGCCGTTCCATTCTGCGTGTATCCTACCTGGGCCTTGTGCTGGACAATTTTTATTATTATTCTTGCTTTCCATTCTCTCCATCAATATCATTTTTGCTTTGCTAAAGAAAATTAATAGCATGTTGTAATCGGCTCATGAGTTTAGGATTACTTCACAAGTGTGCGTTATAATTTTCTAATGTGATCGTTCCAACTAATAATCTTACAAATTGTTCAAAAAAAAAATAGCTACCTTTTATTTGCTGGTGTGATCTAGCATTTTTTTATAATTATGGCCCCAAACTACGACTTGAGTACTTTTCTTATATTGTACTGCATTTAAAATTTTGTTTCACTCGCCATTGTGAATTATGCTATATGTATTTTTTGTCTGTGATAGTTGTGAAATGTAATGCGAGCATTGTCCATTTATTCATATCCTGCGCATTTAGGATGTGTATAGTCCTGTATGAACCTTTGTGCTATCTCTCTACAATCACGCCAATGTTCTGTGAGGACTAGGTATTCCATTGACATCATACGGATTGCTCATGAGAACTAAATTGTTGTTTCACATATCGATGGTTTTTATAGTCACTCGGAGTTGTTCGATTGGTGATCATGAATTGTTTACCAGCACTAATTATTCATTTTGCACTAGTAATAGTGAATTATTACTAAGGCATATCTATAAGTGGAGACGGTTGAATAATTTGTGATGTAAATGCGAGAATTACAGTGAATGAAAGGAGAACGGAAGAAAAGAAAATTTGCATCTTGTTCGCAGCACAAAATCACCGTCTCCATTGTTGCATGCTTCTTTCTTCCCTCTCAGACGGCAACGGCGCTACCCTGTAGTTTCTACTTTCTTGCAGGCAGTACGGTAGTGCTTCATACGCCCCCTTGCAAAGTCCATCAGCCACGCTGGTAATGCTTAGGTCCATGTACTGTCGCAAAGGAGTGACAAAGAACAGAGGCTCAGTCGTCATTCCATATAACCTCAGAGCTCAGAGATTCGAAGTCAACAAGCAGAGAAAGGGCACATGCAAAAATAAAAACGAGCTGAGAAAGGGAAGTACTAGTAAACAAAAGCAATGATAGATAGTGCACTAGCTTGTTCAATGGCATTAAGGGAAAACAGGACCCATTCATTCTAGGAAAAAGGCCAAAACAAACCTTGAATTTGTAGGCAAAAACTAAATCAAACCTTGAACTATCAATCCCTGAAATCAGCACACCAAACTCTCTAATCCTGGTCTATTTTAAACCTTGAGAGGACTTAGCCGGTATTTTCTAAATTGGGCACTGCTCTGATTTTTTTTCATTTTTTTTTCATTTAAATGGTTCAACATTTTTAAATTTGTATACACATTTTTCAAACACATGCCACATATATTCTGTTAAGGTTACGACACATTTTTTTACAACACGCAAACATTTTTTTTACATTGTAAACACATTTTTTGAAACTCGTGAACATTCTTAAAATGTTACATTTTCTGAATGTGCGAAACATATTTTTCAATCACATGAATATTATTATACATTGTATAAATATTTTTTTGAATTGGCCCGTACATTTTTTAAAACTTGTCATATTTTTTAGATGTCACAAAATATTTTCAGGTTTCGTAAAATGTTTATATTTCAAAAAGTGTTCGCACATTAAAATTTTGTTCAGGTTTCAAAATATGTTTATGTTTCAAAAAGTGTTTGCTTTTTCAAAGTTGTTGGATTTTTGAAAGTATTTGAAATTTTCAAAAAGTGCTCGCACTTTATAAAATGTGCGAAGATTTCAGAAAAAAATACGTTTTCAATACTTGTTTGCACCTAAAAAATGTTTCCAAAGTTCAATGCTTTGGTTTCTGATTAAATAAAATGGGCCTCTGATTGTGCCAGTCATACTCGTCTGGTGTAGTGGCTACCGGAATTAGGTCAACCCTGCAAGGTCCCAAGTTCTCGACCCAACAACAGTTGTTTTTGTTTTGGAATTATTACGTCGCGCATTAAGAAAAAGAAAGAAAGAATTTTTACGTCACATGTTAAGAAAAAAGAAACTCGCTTCATGTCTGGTGGGTTGGCCCAGTCGAGTCCTCAGCTAACAATCCGAAACATTTAAAAAAAATATTGTTCATGAAATAATTTAAAAAATCCAATTTTTTTCATAGCATGTGAAAAAATGTTGGAATTCTAAACATTTTTTGACAAATGTGATTTTTTAAAGCGAGAACAGTTTTTAAAAATGCGAGTATAATTTCAAAATTCCAAACATTTTTTAAAAAACACAAAAGGAATTGAATTTGTGCCAAAAATTGAAAATAGGAACATATTTTAACTTCTGGACAATTTTAGAAATGCGCGGACATTTTTTAAACTTCACGAATTCTTGTTGTGTTATAGTGGGCCGGCCCAAATTCTTGTTCATGAGAGTAGCAGGTTATCCCGGTCGGGATTCTAGTATTCCCATTGTGCCAAATAGGTTAGGGTTCAGAATAGACCAGTATTACAAGTTCAGAGTGCCAATTTCCGGGATTTAAAGTTCAAGGTTTGATTTATCTTTCGTCTACAACTTTAAGGTTTGTTTTGAACTTTTTCCCATTATTCTAATTATAAGTCACCATTATGGTAAGCTGCACTGGAAACTGCATGCCAGTACAATGGCTGCACAGAGATACAAACTTACCTCTAGTATTCGTTGGAGTAATAGATGCTTGATACAGTACTCTAGTTTGCATCACGATGTGACGACAACTTCTACCTTGTGTACACCGATGCCTATGTAAAAACTGTATTGACCTGCATCCAAGGCAATGATCATGCATATAGTCATCACGTCCGAGATAAATAGACCGATTCCTGCCTGCATCTACTAATATTACTCCACATATCAATCGCTATCTAGCATGCATCTAGAGTATTAAGTTCATAAAGACCGAGGTAACGCCTTAACCAAGATGACATGATGTAGACAAAATAAACTCAAGCAATATGAATAAACCCCATCGTTTTATTCTTAATGGTAACAATACAAATACGTGTCTTGTCCCTTTCTGTCACTGGGATATAGAGCACCGCAAGATTGAACCAATCACAAAGCAGCTCTCTCATTGCAAGATAAATTAATCTAGTTGGCCAAACCAAACGCATAGATCGGAGAGAAATGCAAAGCTATAATAATCATGCATAAAAGAGTTCAGAGAAGATTCAAATAATATTCATTGATAATCTGATCATAAACCCACAATTCATCAGATCCCAACAAACACACCACAAAAGAAGATTATATCAAATAGTTATTCCAGAACATCGAGGAGAACATTGTATTGAAGATTAAAGAGAGAGAAGAAGCCATCTAGCTACTAGCTACGAACTCGTAGGTCTGTGATAAACTACTCACACATCATCGGAAAGGGCAACAAGGTTGATGTAGAAGCCCTCCGTGGTCGATTCTGTAAGGGAACGCGACAGAAAACGAAAATTTTCGGTATAGCGAGCACGCCCAGGACCACTATGGAGACTGCATACAAGGTTTGATCTGATCCGTACCGACTCGAAGCGCAGCGGAAGAAGAGTCGGTGGAGATCGTTGGTGCAGATCCCCGCAACTAGGATTTACAACCTCCCAACCGCGAGGATGTACTCCCACGTCGGACAGCCCTTCGGGAGGCGGTCGGACAGTCCCCCGGACGATGTCGCGGACAGCCCTTCGGGAGGACCCTCGAAACTCGAACGGAGACTCGGACAGCCCTTCGGGAGGACACTCGAACAGCCCCTCGGGCAAAAGACCGAAGCTACGACCTCTCTACGGGGTTGCACACATACGGTGTCAGCTATCCGGCAGGGCTTCGCCGTCCAGAACTAGTTCCTGCCGGAACCCAGACAGCCTTTCGGCTCTACGAAACTCTTTTCGTGGGAGGGAGAGAAGAAGCCAGATAATGCATGGCATGTGTATGAGAGCAAGGGATGAAGAGATGGCAGCCCCCATCTCCTCTATTTATAGGAAAGCCAAGGGGTAGGGCTCCTCCACTAATTACCAAAAACCCATGCATTAGGTCACACCTCATGGGCATAAGGGTAAACTTGGGATGCCATGTGGAGCTCCAAGGAGCTCCCCCTTCCTTGGCCGGCCACCCCTAGGGGGCCCCCCCATGAGGGGCTCTCATGGCCCCCCCAAGCCCTTCTAGAAGCCTTTAGCAAAAGCCCTAAAAGGTGGCTTCCAAAAAATTATCCAAAAAGCACTTTCACTATTCATGACGACATTTTTCAGCGTCCGTTCGAACTGAAAATATTTATGTGGGCTTAGAACAATTCCAGTACCCACTAAAATAATTTTCAACGCGTTCTGGAACAATTCCAGATTAGTGATTTTCATCTGCGAAAAGCATCTGAAGCGGTTCCGGCAGCTCCGAAACATTTCCGGTTTTTCTTCCAGAAAATTCCCAGAAGTTTCCAGAATGATTCTGGCACCCTCCAAGAATTATCAGGCATGTGCCGAAAACAATTTGACTTAATGGTATTCCCTGAAACAACTTTTCAGTTTCACCGAAACTCATCCGGTGTTCTCTCTGCGGAACTTTTCCGCTGTCCGAAACTTTTTCGGTGATTTTCTCTCAGACTCCCTGTCTAGTATTCAGCAGATAGATGACCCTTAAGCGTGTGACCCTATAGGTTCGGTGAAGTATAGACATGACCTGGAACCCCTTCCGATCAATGATCAACATCGGAGCCGTGGACACCCATATTGACCCCTATACCCACACGAATGAATATTCGAGTGAACCTCCAGTTGCCGTGAGCTATTCCTGTTGCTTCGCGATATGTCACAAAACACCCGAGGTGAGATTTATTGCACCCCCGTGGATCAACAATTTGTCCACTATGCAAGTTACCTCGTTACCGGTTTTGTTCTCTTTTCTCGTTTCCGTGTTTCGGTATCCCAGTGATCAAATCACAAGTTGTCTGGCCAGACGATGATGGATACCGTTTCACCGAGAGGGCCCGAGTATATCTCTCCATCGTCGGAGGAGCAAATCCCAATATTGAGCTATCTCGTTACTTGCCATACTTTTCCGTGAACCCGTAAGCCGCCGTAATAGCCACCCAGTTACGGATGACGTTTAACAAACCCCAAAGTTCACGAAGCAAGTACGAAGGAACTCGATACTCTCATGGTCTAAGGAATTATGCAAACATTAACTTCCCTGTGTAAAATACCATTAACTTGTGACAAAAGTATCTCATAGCATAACATCAATTTGGGTCGATTCAACACAAGTGTTCTACCAACAATTTGTGCCCTCAAAATTGCCGGCATAGACATGCCCATGATCAGGAAAACATAATCATCATGCAATACTTGAGCCAGCCATAGAGGCATGACTAGGAATACATTTTACCGTTTATTAACCCACACGTGCACATGGGTTTTCCTCAGAGCCTTTATGGATATACGGGCTCGGGAGCCACAGCAGTTATAGCATGGATCATAAACATTCATTATAAACCAGGAGATACAAAATAACTGTTATTACTGCCTCTAGGGCAGTTCTCCTACAGACTCCCACTTGCACTAGAGTCATAATCCAGTTACATGGCTTCCCTAACACCAATGGCTATCCGGTGTTGCTCATGCTTTGCTCATGGTAGAGGCTTCGTCATCGGGTCTGACACATTCAGATCCGTGTGAACTTTGCGTACTTTCACTAAACCCTCTTCGACATGATGTCGAATGAGTTTATATTTGCGTTGAATATGTCTTGTCTTATGGTGCGAACTTGGTTCCCTTGCCTGAGCCACGGCGCCACTATTATCACAATAGATCTCCACCGGGTCCAGAGCACTTGGAACCACACCAAGGTCTTCAAGAAATTGCTTGATCCATACCGCCTCCTTGGAGGCTTCTGAAGCTGCAACATACTCCGCCTCCGTCGTAGAATCCGCCACAGTCTTTTGTTTGGAACTTTTCCAATCAACTGCGCCACCGTTCAATATGAAAACATAGCCTGATTGAGATTTGAAGTCATCTGGGTCAGTCATGAAGCCTGCATCAGTGTAACCACTTACAATGAGCTCTTCATCACCTCCGTACACAAGGAGTAAATCCTTGGTCCATCTGAGGTACTTAAGAATACCCTTGACTGCGGCCCAGTGTTCCAATCCTGGATCACTTTGGTACCGGCTGCTAACACTTAGCGCATAGGAAACATCCGGTCTTGTACATAGCATGGCATACATAATAGAACCAACTGCCGAGGCATATGGAACATCATTCATTTGTACTCGCTCATCGAGAGTTCGAGGACTCTGATTCTTGCAAAGCACTGTGCCAGGTGACATGGGGAGTAGGCCTTTCTTGGAGTTCTCCATGTTGAACCTTTTCAACACCTTGTCAATGTACGTGCTTTGGCTAAGCGCTATCAGGCGTTTTGATCTATCTCTATAGATTCTGATGCCCAATACATATGCCGCTTCGCCTAAGTCTTTCATTGAAAACCTTTTCTTCAATGAGTCTTTTATTTCACTAAGAAAATTCACGTCATTTCTAATCAACAATATGTCATCCACATACAAGATTAGAAATGCTTTTGCGCTCCCACTAAACTTCTTGTAAACACAAGATTCTTCGTCATTTCTGATGAAGCCAAACTCTTTGACCACTTCATCAAAACGAATGTTCCAGCTCCTTGACGCTTGCTTCAGACCATAAATGGCTTTCTGAAGTTTGCATACCTTTCCAGCATCCTCATGAATGACAAAACCTTCTGGCTGTATCATGTATACATCCTCTTTGAGGTTTCCATTTAGGAAAGCCGTTTTGACATCCATCTGCCATATTTCATAATCGAAATAAGCAGCAATTGCTAGTAATATCCGAACAGACCTAAGCATAGCTACGGGCGAGAAAGTCTCGTCGTAGTCCACTCCTGGAACTTGCGTGAACCCTTTCGCGACAAGTCTAGCTTTGTGGATAGTAATGTTACCATCCGCGTCCGTCTTCCTTTTGAAAATCCATTTACAACCAATCGGCTTTACGCCTTCTGGAAGTTCTTCCAAGTTCCAAACTTGGTTTTCGTACATGGATTCCATTTCGGATCTCATGGCCTTGTGCCATTCTTTTGAGCTAGGCCCCGCCATCGCTTCCTTGTAGTGCGCAGGTTCATCGTCTTCAAGAATGAAGATTTCGTTATGAAACCATTCAGGAGGCTGGATAGCCCTACCTGATCTGCGCGGTTCAGTTACAACATTGTCTGAAGTCTCCGCATCACATGCGACAACTTCCGGCTCGGTTGTAGGGATAATTAGCGGAATTCCTTCCGGTTCCTTAGCCATATCAACGGTCACCGAAGATTCACTAATCTCATTAAGTTGTACTGTCCTCCCACTCAGCTTTTCCGTGAGAAACTCTTTCTCGAGAAATTGTCCACTCCTTGCAACAAACACTTTGTTATCGGACGGGTGGTAGAAAGAATACCCAATGGTTTCTTTGGGGTAACCTACAAAGTAGTATTTGTCTGCTTTGGGATCGAGTTTGGTTGGCTGTAAACGCCTTACATATGCCTCACAACCCCAAATCTTGAGATGCGACATATTGGGTTTCTTCCCATACCATAATTCAAATGGCGTCGTTTCAACAGACTTTGATGGTGCCTTGTTTAGTATATGAGCAGCAGTTTCCAGTGCGTGACCCCAAAAAGATATCGGAAGATCCGTAAGAGACATCATCGACCTTACCATGTCCAACAAGGTTCGGTTACGTCGTTCCGATACTCCATTTCTCTGTGGAGTTCCGGGAGGCGTAAGCTGTGAAACGATTCCACGGTCACTTAGATGTTGGCCAAACTCATGACTAAGATATTCGCCTCCACGATCAGACCGTAGGAACTTAATCTTTTTGTCACGATGATTTTCTACCTCATTCTTAAATTCTTTGAACTTTTCAAAAGTTTCCGACTTATGCTTCATTAAGTAGATATAGCCATATCGACTTAAATCATCAGTAAAAGTCACGAAGTAGAAATACCCACCCCGTGCGGCTGTGTTCATTGGACCACATACATCACTATGTATTATTCCCAACAATTCACCCGCCCGTTCAGGATGACCCGTGAACGGCGTCTTGGTCATTTTCCCCATCAAGCAAGCTTCACATGTGTCAAATGATTCAAAATCAAGGGACGGTAAAACTCCATCTTTATGGAGTCTTTGCATGCGTTTCTTTCCGATGTGGCCAAGTCGACAGTGCCACAAGCAAGTGGTGGTGGTATCAGCCTTCTTAAGGCGTTTAGCATTCACGTTAAAGACATCATTTCCACATTCAAGATTTAGTATGAAAAGCCCCCCAACAATGGGTGCAAATCCATAAAACATATCCTTACAATAAAGTGAACAACCATTGTTCTCAGACTTGTACGAATACCCATCGTGTACTAAACATGATCCAGAGATAATGTTTCTACACAACAGTGGAACAAAATAACAGTTACTTAGTTCTAAGATAAATCCTGAAGGGAGACGTAGAGTCATAATGCCGACGGCTTGAGCGGCGATCCCAGCGCCGTTCCCGACGCGCATCACGACTTCATTCTTTGCCAGCTTGCGCACCTTCTGAAGCCCCTGTATCGAGTTGCAAATGTGAGCAACCGATCCGGTATCAAATACCCAAGACTTAGAATTTTCGCTAGCAAGCAAAACGTCAATGACATTAACTTGTATAACAATTATACCTTTTCCGGTTTTCCCGGACTTCTTATCTTCCAGATACTTCTTGCAGTTTCTCTTCCAGTGTCCCGTGCCCTTGCAGTAGAAGCACTCAGTTTCATTCTTGGCTCCGCCTTTAGAGTTGCTTTGGGAGCCGGTCTTACCGGCGCCCTTGCCCTTCTTTGGCTTGCCTTTCTTCTTTTTGAAACTGGCGGTTTTACTCACAAGCAACACTTGCTTGCGATTTTTCCGCAGTCCTCCTTCTGCAGTTTTCAGCATGGCGAGCACCTCTTCCGGTTCCTTCTCCATCCCACTCATGTTGTAGTTTAATACAAAACCGTCGTAAGACGGGGGGAGTGAAGAAAGCAACATGTCCATCGTATGGCCAGGTGGAAGTGGAAATTCCAGGGTTTTAAGCCTTTCAGCATAGCCAATCATTTTGACCACGTGTTTGCCAACTGAACTACCCTCAGCCATCTTGCAATCCATCAAAGCCTTCATGATATCAAATCGTTCAGACTTTGCGGTTTCCTTGTACAGAGCATCCAATTCCCGGATCATATCACGGGGTTTATGGAATTCAAAACGTTTTTGAAGGTCTGTACACATGCAAGCTAGCATGAGGCACTGCACTAAGTTGTGATCATCATCCTTAGTGGCCCAGACATTTTGTTCATTTTCCGGGGCCTCTGCCGCCGGTTTAGCTGGAAGAGCATTTTCAAGCACATACAGTTTCTTAGCGCTCCTGAGGACAATCCTCAGGTTGCGGACCCAGTCCGCATAGTTGTTTCCAGTCGCAGTTAACTTCTCTTTCTCTAACATTGGGCCTAAGTTGAACGCGGTGTTGCGAGCCATTTGATCTACAACGGAAAACACAAGTTTTCACTTAGACTTTGTTTATAATGAAAATGTACTAGTGAATAAACAATTTTATTCTAAAGTGCGCTCCCACTCAAATCAATATCTCTCATAATTGATTGTGAGTGATTCAAGACCCGTGTTTTGATTATTCATCATTGATGTTAGTCACCACTGATGACGAAAATCTCAACCGGTAGGCCAACCTGCCAATCACATACCTATGTGACTCTTGTTCATCTTTCGATGCGCGTGTTCCGAGCTCAGGACGATCCTGCCATGAACGTCAAGACAACCAAGTGATCTTGCTGCGAGGTCTGACCTCACCCGCCTCACACTTCTCAATTCGTTCGTACCCATGTTAGTCATGGCGCACCCCGAAAAGATAGGTGTCGTGACGGTGCTACACTTGGGAGAACACTAACTACTTGATATTTTTGTGAGAGATCACCCTAATAAAAAGCGACTACCGCGCAATCAAGAAGGGTGCATCAAGAGGGATAAACATCTCAGGCAATTCATAATAGCATGATATGGTATAGCCTCTTCTGACGGAGAAGTCTTTCATTTCTTCGTCTTCGGCATTCGCGTCGGTGTTCACCTTCGCGAAGATTGCAACCACCTTGTCGATGCACCAGATAATATTGCTATCTCCATAGCAAGATAAAATAAATGCATTACTTCAGGTTGACACGCAGGTCATTAAAGTGCAATCATATGGCTCCAGCCATCATGCCGAATCATGACACGCAGGTCATGTTAATTACATCATATAGTCATCTCATACATAATCAAATTGAATATGAGCATTGCTATACCACATCACATGCAAACCATCCTGCAAAACCAAGTTAGACACCTCTAATCGGTTTATGCAAAAATTTATTTTACGTGGCTTCTAAGTTTTGACTTAAACCGCAGCTACCAACATTTTATCATCAAGTATGATTATTCAAGTTGCTAGATTAACATCTCGGGGTGTATGAAACACGAGATAATTAAATCTCGAGCCCCATACTAAACTTCGTCATACGCATGACCCCCGTGCAGATCATATCTGCAATGCCCTTTCATCTGCGAATTTCATCTTTCTTTTGACTATGGCAGAACCCAAAGAACTGATAGCACTTCCATGATCAATCAGGATCACGGATTGCCAGAACTTTGTCAAATTCAACCATGCCGTCTCGAGATTGAGCAAACGCAAATTCTAGGGAAGCAACAAGAACGTCGGGTAACAGATTTCATCTGTCACCCGCATAAATAATTTTCAGCAATAGATCTCATCTACTACCTAATCATATTATGAAATACCCATACATCTCCATGTATTCTAGATCGTAACCTGCATCTACGCATAGCACGGCTCTTGATGCCACTGTAAGGGAACACGACAGAAAACGAAAATTTTCGGTATAGCGAGCACGCCCAGGACCACTATGGAGACTGCATACAAGGTTTGATCTGATCCGTACCGACTCGAAGCGCAGCGGAAGAAGAGTCGGTGGAGATCGTTGGTGCAGATCCCCGCAGCTAGGATTTACAACCTCCCAACCGCGAGGATGTACTCCCTCGTCGGACAGCCCTTCGGGAGGCGGTCGGACAGTCCCCCGGACGATGTCGCGGACAGCCCTTCGGGAGGACCCTCGAAACTCGAACGGAGACTCGGACAGCCCTTCGGGAGGACACTCGAACAGCCCCTCGGGCAAAAGACCGAAGCTACGACCTCTCTATGGGGTTGCACACATACGGTGTCAGCTATCCGGCAGGGCTTCGCCGTCCAGAACTAGTTCCTGCCGGAACCCAGACAGCCTTTCGGCTCTACGTAACTCTTTTCGTGGGAGGGAGAGAAGAAGCCAGATAATGCATGGCATGTGTATGAGAGCAAGGGATGAAGAGATGGCAGCCCCCATCTCCTCTATTTATAGGAAAGCCAAGGGGTAGGGCTCCTCCACTAATTACCAAAAACCCATGCATTAGGTCACACCTCATGGGCATAAGGGTAAACTTGGGATGCCATGTGGAGCTCCAAGGAGCTCCCCCTTCCTTGGCCGGCCACCCCTAGGGGGCCCCCCCATGAGGGGCTCTCATGGCCCCCCCAAGCCCTTCTAGAAGCCTTTAGCAAAAGCCCTAAAAGGTGGCTTCCAAAAAATTATCCAAAAAGCACTTTCACTATTCACGACGACATTTTTCAGCGTCCGTTCGAACTGAAAATATTTATGTGGGCTTAGAACAATTCCAGTACCCACTAAAATAATTTTCAACGCGTTCTGGAACAATTCCAGATTAGTGATTTTCATCTGCGAAAAGCATCTGAAGCGGTTCCGGCAGCTCCGAAACATTTCTTGTTTTTCTTCCAGAAAATTCCCAGAAGTTTCCAGAATGATTCTGGCACCCTCCAAGAATTATCAGGCATGTGCCGAAAACAATTTGACTTAATGGTATTCCCTGAAACAACTTTTCAGTTTCACCGAAACTCATCCGGTGTTCTCTCTGCGGAACTTTTCCGCTGTCCGAAACTTTTTCGGTGATTTTCTCTCAGACTCCCTGTCTAGTATTCAGC
Organism: Thinopyrum elongatum; assembly: GCA_011799875.1. NCBI lineage: Eukaryota > Viridiplantae > Streptophyta > Magnoliopsida > Poales > Poaceae > Thinopyrum > Thinopyrum elongatum. Next base: position 57,103,314 of record CM022303.1, read on the forward strand.
AGATAGATGACCCTTAAGCGTGTGACCCTATAGGTTCGGTGAAGTATAGACATGACCTGGAACCCCTTCCGATCAATGATCAACATCGGAGCCGTGGACACCCATATTGACCCCTATACCCACACGAATGAATATTCGAGTGAACCTCCAGTTGCCGTGAGCTATTCCTGTTGCTTCGCGATATGTCACAAAACACCCGAGGTGAGATTTATTGCACCCCCATGGATCAACAATTTGTCCACTATGCAAGTTACCTCGTTACCGGTTTTGTTCTCTTTTCTCGTTTCCGTGTTTCGGTATCCCAGTGATCAAATCACAAGTTGTCTGGCCAGACGATGATGGATACCGTTTCACCGAGAGGGCCCGAGTATATCTCTCCATCGTCGGAGGAGCAAATCCCAATATTGAGCTATCTCGTTACTTGCCATACTTTTCCGTGAACCCGTAAGCCGCCGTAATAGCCACCCAGTTACGGATGACGTTTAACAAACCCCAAAGTTCACGAAGCAAGTACGAAGGAACTCGATACTCTCATGGTCTAAGGAATTATGCAAACATTAACTTCCCTGTGTAAAATACCATTAACTTGTGACAAAAGTATCTCATAGCATAACATCAATTTGGGTCGATTCAACACAAGTGTTCTACCAACAATTTGTGCCCTCAAAATTGCCGGCATAGACATGCCCATGATCAGGAAAACATAATCATCATGCAATACTTGAGCCAGCCATAGAGGCATGACTAGGAATACATTTTACCGTTTATTAACCCACACGTGCACATGGGTTTTCCTCAGAGCCTTTATGGATATACGGGCTCGGGAGCCACAGCAGTTATAGCATGGATCATAAACATTCATTATAAACCAGGAGATACAAAATAACTGTTATTACTGCCTCTAGGGCAGTTCTCCTACAGATTCCCCCTCCGACAGAGTACCGAAATGGGCCACCAGATGGGATCTCGCAAGAACAGAGGCGAAAAAAGTATTTTGATAGGCTCTCTCTATTGGTTTCCCGATGTTGAGAATTTATAAAGTTGGAATTAGGTCAAACGGAGGAACGAGGGGCCCACAAGCCACATGGGCGCACCTACCACCCTGGGCGTGCCCATGTGCCTTGTGGCCTACTCCTTCGCTTTCTGGCCTCCTCCTGAAGCTTCTAGGGTCTCTTATGTCTAGGAAAAAATCGTTAAAAAGTTTCGTGGCATTTGGACTTCGTTTGATACTGATTTTCTGGAAAACTAAAAACAGGCAAAAGACAACAACTAGCACTTGACACTAAGTTAATAGGTTAGTCCAAAAAAATAATATAATATTGCATATAATTGCATATAAAACATCCGAGATTAATACTATGATAGCATGTAACAATAAAAAAATTATAGGTACATTGAAGACGTATCAACCCTCGCTCGAATTTGGCTAACAATGGAGGACTCTCGTGGATGAGGCATTAGCTCGAGTGGTAGAGGGTGCTAGGGTGGCTGCTGGTTTTCCATGCGGCTGCATCGATTCAGCTTCGCATGGGGGCTCTCACTAGATCAAGAGCTCCTGCATACCCCCGCATGTCTGTTGTCCCAGGCCGATTGGTTCGGCAAGGAGGTGGATAGATGGTCCGGGTATGGATGGCTATAGCTATGGTGGCATCTGTCGTATCTGTGGTTGTAGTTGACCGGCTCCTGGACGGTCATGGTAGTGTCCTTAGGTGGGAAGGCATCCCAGGCGGTTGGCTGGGTGGCTCCTTCGGTCATGCGCTTCATTGTTGCACAGTTACGAGGAGCGTCGGGTGAACAACATGATGGTTATTCGCGCAGTAGTGTTAGTCCAATCTATCGGACGATTTGTCTGCAAGAAAATGCTTGGAGCACAACTTCTTGTCTGAGGAGAAAAATCTTATCCTGGATTTCACTGGTCGGTCGCAATAACAATGAAATTCGCATTGTCCTTTAAAATCTATCCTACGTTGTACTTAAAAAAAACAAATCTACAGTGTACTTCACATCTATAATGAATCATCACGTGCTACTAATATGGGCAGACCAAACTTTAAAGCAATTATAGATCTAACGATTATATTTAATTGATCTGTAACATTAAGGGTCAGATGTTTATGATTAACGCGGGATTTTCTAACTAATATCTCTAATTTTGATCCGCATTTCCTTTTAGTATATAATAGATAGAATAGATAGATAGATACTGTTCAGGGTCTCATGAAGGACCTTTATATGTGTGCCCTATCCAGTGGCTCTCGTCGATTTGGATCTAGTAGCTCGTCAATTTGGTCAGAAAAGGACCTTTAATTAATTCGGTACCCCACTCCCATTGATGTTGCAATGCAGATGCTGCTCCTTGGTGCCTGGCTGAGAATTTTTTTGGCCCCGCTGGCAAAGCAGGAGCCGTACAAAACCGCATTATTCATTGCGATTAATTTCTCGCTCACTCTAGCAAGCCGACATGTACGTAGCTCCAATTGTTCATCTCATTTATCTTCACGGTTTTTATTTTTCTGATGTAAAATGTGTGACACTGCTTATAAATGGAATCTATGCTTATGTTTGCAAAATTTCCATTCCGTGTGGAATTTAAGATTGCATTCTGCCCGCAGCTTTACCATTTTTGTTTATATTTTTATTATTTTCCCGTGCAATGCAGAGCAATTAAACTACGATGCAGCGACGATGTCGTCACGGCCCAAGAAGAATGGGAGTACCTAGAACTCATCTAGATAAGATATAATATGATCTCATTCACCTGGAAAACAAAAACAGATATAACCCACGTCAGCACACACGCATCTTATAGCATCACATTTAATGGCTATAAAAAATGAATGAGACCAAATTATATAGCAATACTGTACCGCGGAGGACCAACACGAACGCCAGCCACGGAACAGAAGAGGGGCTAGCCATGCCGTCCTCCTCCCGCTCCCACCAAGAAGCGGGGGAGGAGGAGCTGGATGGCGACCACATCACCTCTCCACTCAGTAAGCTCGGCGTCTCCGGCTCTCCGCTCCTTCCACGCTCGCACGGGCCTCTGCTCCCGCTGCCGCTGCTGCTGGCCATTTAACCGGTCTCTGCTCCCCATGCAGTGCCGTCGTCGGCTTCGCGCAGCTCGCCGGAGCGGGATGAGGAGGAGGAGGGGGAGAACTCGCCGATCGAACAGGTGGCGCTGACGGTGCCCGTGGGCGACGACCCGGACACGCCGGTGCTCACGTTCCGGATGTGGGTCCTCGGCGTCCTCTCCTGCGCCGTGCTCTCCTTCCTCAACCAGTTCTTCTGGTACCGCAAGGAGCCGCTCACCATCACGGCCATCTCCGCCCAGGTCGCCGTCGTGCCGCTCGGCCGGCTCATGGCGGCCGCGCTGCCGGAGCGCGCCTTCTTCAGCGGCAGGCCGTACGAGTTCACGCTCAACCCGGGGCCGTTCAACGTGAAGGAGCACGTGCTCATCACCATATTCGCCAACGCCGGAGCCGGCACCGTCTACGCCATCCACGTCGTCACCGCCGTCCGCGTCTTCTACGGCAAGAACCTCACCTTCTTCGTGTCCCTCCTCGTCGTGCTCACCACGCAGGTGCTCGGCTTCGGGTGGGCGGGCATATTCCGGCGGTACCTCGTGGAGCCGGCGACCATGTGGTGGCCCTCCAACCTCGTGCAGGTGTCCCTCTTCAGGTACACACGCTTTCCACATCTCCGGCAAGCAACATGATTAGTTTAAACCGCTAATTAGTCATCACATTACACACAACTTAATACTTGGTCAGAGGGTTAACTTGTTGATGCTTGAGCTTAATTCACAAGCCATGATTATTTATTATTATTATTTTTTTATATTGAAAAATGTATGCTTATTGCAAGTAAGAGTTTCTTTGATTTGGTTGAGCAAAGACCAGTAGCTGGCTAACTGTACCTCTCATGGATCATGACACGTCAAAATTACATCATGATCACGTGGTCTGAGTTGGAGGGAAGTAGCCGGTTCTAAATTCAACAATTCGGTGGGATTTTCGTCAAAATTACCTATGCCGACTCGCAGTTTCGCATCCCTCACGCACACAACACATGAGGATTTTCCCGCCAGTAGCCATGTTGGGCCGCCTCGTCGCCTCCCTCACAAGTGCGGCACATGAGGTTTTTCCCACCAATAGCCATGTCAGACTGCCTCGTTCGCGCATACGGCAATCAAAACGTACTCCCTCCTTTCCGGTTTATAGGGCTTAACTCAAAAATCTCCCCAATTAAGATAGATGATGAGTGATGGAATAATTTTAATACTAGTTTGTAAAAGTACTCAATTAATGTGCTCTTTTTCATTTACCAATGCATTAATTGCAATGCATGCATGCATATAAATAATAAATACGTAACTAAGAACTTCTACATTCATTGGTGAGATTTCTTTTAATCCTTGCATGCAATGATTTAATGCACTCGATATCTGAGTGTGTGATGTGAAGCAATAGAAATGAGACTTATAAAATGGGAAAACGAAAGTTTTGAAACAAGCCTTATAAACCGGAAAGGAGGTAGTTGTTTGGACCGCATCTGCTCCCTCAAACCACGTTGGAGGTGTTGCTCGAGCAATTTAGGACATGCTGTGTGAAAATTCCTTCCATGTGGTTAGTTGTTCTACCGCCAATGTAATTAACTGTTAAAAAATCAATAGTTTACACAAACATATAATGGAAATGTACAATTTTTCTTCAAAAGAACTTAAATGCATTTTTCTCATCAGGGCGCTCCATGAGAAAGAAGGGCGTCGAAAAGGCGGCTTCACGCGCAACCAGTTCTTCCTGGTGGCGTTCGTCTGCAGCTTCGCGTACTACGTCTTCCCGGGCTATCTGTTCCAGATGCTCACCTCCCTCTCATGGATCTGTTGGGTCTTCCCTCACTCCGTGCTTGCCCAGCAGCTCGGCTCAGGCCTCCGCGGGCTCGGCATTGGTGCGATCGGTCTCGACTGGGCGTCCGTCTCCTCCTACCTTGGGAGCCCTCTCGTCAGCCCCTGGTTCGCCACGGTGAATGTCGCCGCGGGCTTCTTCATCATCATGTACGTAATCACGCCTATCGGGTACTGGTTTAACTTCTACAAGGCACATACCTTCCTCATCTTCTCTGCCGATCTCTTCACCTTGACCGGGCAGAAATATAACATCTCGGCCATCGTGGACGACCATTTCCATTTCGACATGGAGGCCTACGAGAGAAACGGGCCACTATACCTCAGCACTCTCTTGGCAATCACATACGGTGTCAGCTTCGCATCCCTTACCGCGACGATCGTTCACGTCCTCCTGTTCCACGGAAGGTAAGAATATGTGGGTATGTTGTGCAAAACCACATGGTCGTGGCAACTAAGGGTCATGATTCTTGTGTCCAGCGAAATTTTGCAGTTGAGTAGATCAACATTTCATGGGAAAAGTGTGGACATACATACAAAGCTAATGAGGAGGTATAAGCAGGTCCCTGAGTGGTGGTTCATTTGCATCCTTCTTGTTAGCATTGCTGCCACCGTATTTGCTTGTGAGTACTACATCGAGCAGCTCCAGCTGCCCTGGTGGGGAGTACTGCTTGCATGCGCCATTGCCTTTTTCTTCACCCTCCCAATTGGAATCATCACAGCGACAACAAACCAGGTAAGGGATTCCAACAACTTGCATGATCTAGGGCACCGGATCCACAACTCACATTCTTCCACTATATGCAGACCCCGGGATTGAACATTGTCACAGAGTACATTATCGGTTACTTGTACCCTGGACGACCAGTCGCGAATATGTGCTTCAAGGTATATGGTTATATCAGCATGCATCAAGCTCTGATGTTTCTTCAAGATTTTAAATTGGGGCACTACATGAAGATTCCCCCAAGGACCATGTTTATGGCTCAGGTAATTGCCAGTAAGCCATATACGTAGTTTATCTGCCATTTTTGCTCCACAAGAGCACACAAGATCATGTTGTATTGTGACAATATGCAACAACTTCTTGGAAATATGGCAGGTGGTAGGAACGTCGATTGCAGCATTTGTGTACCTTGGAACGGCGTGGTGGCTGATGGACACAATCCCCAACATCTGCAACATTGAGCTTCTCTCAGCGGACAACCCTTGGACATGCCCCACTGATCATGTGTTCTATGATGCGTCGGTCATATGGGGACTTATTGGCCCGCGCAGAATATTCGGGGTCTTGGGAACTTACTCGGCAGTGAACTGGTTCTTCTTGGGAGGTGCTATTGCTCCACTGTTAGTATGGTTTGCACACAAGGCATTCCCCGACCAGAAGTGGATCTTACTCATCAACATGCCCGTGATGATCGGTTGCACCGTCAAGATGCCACCTGCCACTGCGGTAAACTACACCACATGGATACTTATTGGGTTTCTATCAAGTTATGTGGTGTACAGATATCGACGTGATTGGTGGGAACGGCACAATTATCTACTCTCAGGTGCACTAGATGCAGGTTTGGCGTTCATGGCTGTCCTAGTTTACTTGTGCCTAGGCTTGGAGAATGTTAGTTTGAACTGGTGGGGCAATGAGTTGGATGGATGTCCCCTGGCTTCTTGCCCCACTGCTAAAGGTATAGTTGTCAGGGGGTGCCCTGTGTACAACTGAACATATTCTTGTGTGTGTACCGGTCCTGAAGAAATTTTGGAGTGAGAAACCATGCATCGATGTAAATAAAAAATGTTTGCCCAAGCCTTTCAAAGATGAGAAAATGGTGTTAATTATATTATTGAAAATGTCAGAAGTCTCAAAATGGGAACCTCCGTAGGTAGCCTCGTAAAGAACAATTTTAGTAATAGGTTTTGCTGCCAAATTAACTATTGTTCCAACTTGCAAAGTACTGATTCATTGATTCTTTAAAATCTAGGAAAAGGAGATTTGCACGAAATTGACCACCACTAGTAAAAAATGTTGATTACTAGGTATTTTAAAGTACTGATCTGCAATCGTTTTTATGATGCGAAAATTTACACATCTATTTTTAATAATTAGATATAGAAAACTAGCAAACAAATATGTGAAAATAAGTTTTTTTACAAGCATGCTTGAGTCTTTTGCTTGAGAGCACACACCCATGTCGTTTTTTTTACTTTTTTCGATAAATGGTGGATTTTATTGACTCAAAATGAAGCATCAAGTGAATACAAACACAATGAGCACACACCCGGGCTCTGCATAATTAGGATGCACATGACGGTCACCAACACACACACACAAATAAACACGCCGGCAAATCATAAAGTCATATAAGACCAAAACTATGCCCGAGTGAGAAAGAAAAAGACCTCCAGACCGATCAACACAACGATCGACAAACTACAACAACAGTCATATCCGCACCAACCATCTCTTGACACCACAAGGACAAAGAGTTTCTTCAACAACAACGCCTTCAGGAAGTAATGACACTCAAGCGCCATCGTTACCGGATTTTACAACCAAATGCCAGAATCTAGGTTTTCACCCTGAAGAACGAGTCCATAGCACATCCGAGCAATGCCTTCAACAAGGGAACGATGCAAATAACATCGTCATTGCCAGGTATAACCTCAGTTCAGACCTAGGGTTTTCACCTCGGAGCTCAAGACTGGGTGCTCAAGAAGCATCATCAAATCGAAGTCAATTTTGTGTTGTCGCCACCACTTTTCCACGATCCCAACAACTACATGCACTAGGCTAGAAATCCACCACCGCCGCTGCACAACCATATCCTCTGCTTCAAGTCATCATCCATAGATTGCATCTTATCGTTGAAGGCAAACTGGCCAAAGGGAGATCCACCAAAACTTACAAAGGAGCCTTCTGACTACATCCGACAACATCGCCGGTACGAGCCATCGACAGCAGCCACAAGATCTGGAGAGACGAACCCTCACAAAGAACTACCTGTGACCACCGCAATCCGTGACGAGCGCGCCCACCATGTAGGACGTGTGTCGCCGATCGGTCACCTGGCTTCCACGACCGGACTGACGCAGTAGCAGCCCCAAGGCTACGGACTGGCCAGGCACCAACCCGTAGAAGGATCCAAACAAAACGCATCTGTTCTTGTCAGATCGAATCAGGGGAAGCCGTTTGGAGCGGCCAGGCCATGAATAGGCAGAACCTTGCATCATGGAGGAGCTACGCCTCATATGGAATCCCCACCACGAGCTGACCATGCCAAACTGACATTGAAGAGCAGCACTAGCACCAACAGATCACGGACCAGATGCTAGATCGGGAGAGCAGGATTGGGGAGGGAATGGCTCATGCGAAGGGAAGTGCCTGCCGCCGCCGACTGGCCGGCCGAGGAGGCCGGCGGCGGCGAGGAGGATCGAGAAAGGATGGAGTCAAGGTTGCTGACGACTGGGGTGCCTCCGGAGTAGAGAGAGCGACCCGGGAGGTGGTTTCTCTCCCTTAGATAAAAACCCGTTGGCTTTTTTCAATTAACAACGAACTTTTTAGAAAACAAAAGGGAAGAACAAAAGTGACATGAGAGCGCTGTAGTGCTCCACGTTATGAGCGTGGGCCAATCACCGGTGCTCTCTAGGAGAGTGCATCATATAGCTGGCAACAAGCGAGTTATAGGCGTTCCCCCTAGTCTCATATTGTCGCGACCAAGAAGTGATATGGTCGGACTAGTTCATGATGGTGCTAGGGGGAGGGGACGGCGATTGAGAGAATCAAACTAGGGTTGGAGGGGCTTGGCGTGGGTGCGGTTTGGTGCAACAGCTATATACTTCCTATTTTTTGTGGGTAACAACTATATCCTTCTTATTGTCAGTTAGAAGGAGAAAGATTGTGGATGTCGCCTATAGGGGGGATGAATAGGCGCTTTAAAATAATTACGGTTTATGCTTGAACAAATGCGGAATAAAACTAGCGTTTAATTTATCAAGCACAAAACCTAAAACAACTAGGCTCACCTATGTGCTCCAACAACTTATGCTAAGCAAGATAAACAACTAAGTGATAGCAAGATATATACCATGAAACACTATGGTTATCACAAAGTAAAGTGCATAAGTAAAGGGCTCGGGTAAGAGATAACCGAGGCACATGGATACGATGATGTATCCCGAAGTTCACACCCTTGCGGACGCTAATCTCCGTTTGGAGCGGTGTGGAGGCACAATGCTCCCCAAGAAGCCACTAGGGCCACCGTAATCTCCTGACGCCCTCGCGCAATGCAAGATGCCATAATTCCAGGGACCTTTGAGGGCGGTCACCGAACCCGCAAAAATGTCAACCCTTGGGGACGGTCACCAGTACCCGTACAAATTGCTTGGGGTAATCTCCACAACTTAATTGGAGACCCTGACGCTTTCCCAGAGCTTTACACCATATTGATTGAGTTATGAGACACCACCAACTGTTTAGGGCGCCCAAACACCCAAGAATAACAAGCTCTAGGATACCAAGCACCCAAGAGTAATAAGCTACTCAAACTTCACTTTCCACGTATCACCGTGGAGAACTAAGACCTATGCACCAAATGCAATGGCAAGGGCACATGGAGTGCCCAAGTCCTTCTCTCTCAAATCTCATCAAAGCAACTAATGCTAGGGAGGAATATGAGAGGAAGAACAAAGAAGATGTAACACCCCGTGTATTACGCTACAGTAATCACCCTGTTGATAATGCCATGTCATCATGATCAACAGTGCTTAATCATCATTAGTAGCATATCCCTTTCCAAATTCAAATTCAAATGGAAATTAAACTGAAAGTGAAAATAAAAGTTGTCCAAACCCTGGAACTAAAATGTTCATTAAATAGTATATAATCCAGAGACAATTCTAAAATTGTATTCAACATATACTAAATAAATTAATTGACTCTAACAGTAGAAAAACAGGGTTGGTTAATACCTTTTTAGTTAAATAAAATCCAATTGAAAACATTTGGCCCCAAAACCTTTTTATACCAGGGTTGGATATTGCACTGATATTATATGGGCAAGTGCCATATTTTACAAAAGTCATTGGAGTAAAAATAAAAGACAAAACAGAAAAGAAAAGAAAAACAGAGAAAGAGAAAAGGACAAAAAGGAAAAGGCCCATTGTGCTGGGCCTCGAGTGCACAGTGCCGGCCCAGCCCGCGCAGCGCCGTCCCCCACCTCCCGCACTGCTCCGCGCCTCGCAGTCGAGCACCTCGCGCGCGCGAGCCAGTCCCCCCCCTCTGTGCGGTCGACAGCGCGCCCGCGCCCGCGCTGGGGATAAGAGCAGCTCCCCGCTCTCCCTGGCGAACCCTAGCCACCATTCCACACCTTCCTCCCTCGTTCCCCATTTCACCTGACGCCGCCATGATCGGCCTCCGCTGAAGCTCGCGGCCACCGCCTCTGCCTCGCCACCGTGACGTGTCCACGAGCTCCGCCGTGCTCCTCTACGCCTCCTGCGCCAACGAACCGAAGCCGAACGCCTCTGCATCGCCGGCCTGCGTCGTCTTCTTCCCCTACGGCCACCTGTGTCGCCGCCGTCGATTCGCGCCGCCCCGAGCTCCTCCGTTCTTCCCCGGGCCTTCTCTGCAACGCCGGTGAGCCACTGCGCCGAATGCGCCCGTCTCTAACCTCTCTAGCCGCCCGTAGCTCCTGCCCCAATGTGGCCGAATCGCTCGCCACCGTCGAGCTCGTCGCAGACGTGCGCTCAGGCCGCCGCGTTCGTCCCTGGGCAACGCATCGAGCTCCTGGTGCTCCTAGGAGCCCGGCAAGCTCACCCCCGCGTCCTCGTGTGCCCTCTAGCCTCCACCCCGTCGAGGCCCGAACATCGGCGTCCGCCACGGCGCTCGCCGCCGTCGACTCCGGCAGCCCCAGCTCCGCCCGGTACCCCCAAACGACGTGGCGGGTTCCCCTCGTTCGAACGGCGCAAACCGCGCGACGAACGAACCCCCGTAGCTAATTTCCGCCGCTGGCCCTTGCCTCCGCCGTGGTTTTGGCCACCGGCGGTTAAATGCCGGCGCCCGTGCTGACGTGGAGAGCCGGGGCCACCCCCAGGGTCACTGCCTGGTGGCCCCCAGGGCCCGGCTGGCCCCAGTTGACCGGGTCAGCCGCTGACTGGGCTGGCCCCGCCACTGACATGTGGGTCCCGCACGGTTTAAATCAGTTTTAAAAATAAATAAATTGTTAATTAAAATGTTAATTAATTAATTAGTTAATTAATCACTAATTGCTCACTGACAGGTGGGGCCACACCCCTATTAATTAGTTTTAGTTAAATTTAAACCCTGGATTAGCCCTGTGTCTATGACATGTGGGCCCCACTGGTCAGGTTTGACCTGGTCAGTTGCACTGTTGACTGCTGACATCACCTCTATGTCATGCTGACGTCACTTTACACTGTTTTGCATAATTCGAATTTAAATATTTAAATAAATTCCAAAAAATTAATAAAAACTTTAGAAAATCATAGAAAATAATCCGTAGCTCAGATCGAAAAACTTTGTACATGAAAGTTGCTCAGAATTTCAAGACGAATCCGAATGCGTGGTCCGTTCATCCGTCACCCATCCCTAACTATCCGAACATGCAACTGTCCCCCTCCGGTCATCTGTCTGACACAGGTCCGGAACCGGGAAAACATTCCCAGATGTTTTCCCTCTTCACCTAAATCGTGTAACACCACGTCAGAACACCCCTAGCTCTGCGTAGTGTCATGATATGCTCTTGTTTGCTTTGTATTTACTGTTTCTTCCCCCTCTTCTCTCTCGTTAGACCCCGACGTCGTCCCCAAGACCAACGCAGCTCCGGAGACCGAAGACACCATTGACGACCTTGCCCTTGCCGCCGAGCAACCAGGCAAGCCCCCCCTTTGATCATCCCGATATCGCCCATTCTATTTTCTCATGCTTGCATTAGAATTGCGACTGCTACTGCTTTACCTATTCTGATGCATAGCCTGTTTATCATAACCTGCTATTGAAACCTTATCTGCTTATCCTAAACTGTCTAGTATAGGCTGGGTAGAGACCTATCAGTGACCCCACTTATCCCGATTGCCCCGCTGGATTATCCGAAGACCCGATCAACGGGATTGAAGACCAGGCCCCGGCACCGCACATCACCCCCCCTTAGTTGTAACGACACTGCAGCGTTACTATCGAGTGCCGAGGGTGAAACCTCTTGTAGCAGTTCTGATGTTAACTCTGTAGAGTAGCTATTTGGTCGTGGTCATCGACTGTGATTCCTCCTTCACCACTTCCGATAACGACGCTGTCGTGCAACACCTCAAGTGTGAACCCATCGAGGGTGATTCCTCCGAGTTCACCTTGACGGTTACATCGAGTAGGAATCCAACGAGGGTGATAACTCGGATTCCCCTGATGTTATGGACACACGGATACTTGGACTATACTATTATTACTTGGAAAGGCGGGTCGACCCTGAAGGGTACCCGCTTGTGATGTGAAGGCGGGTTGCCTGGATGGTGCCCGAGTGAGAATACGAGGCGTGGCCGGGCATTCTTGACCCTTGCCGCAAGTCCTCGAGACGGGGCGACGGGTTCACATCTTTCGTGAGTCTCTGCTCGTTACCGCAGCCCCAAGGTACTAACGGTTTGGATATTTGATTCGAGTGGGCCTTTGGCCCGATAGCACTAACCATCACGTGGGAAAAGTTATGGGCACTCTGCATCGTATGCATCAGCCGAAAGCTCTGTCAGATGTCCAGTTCAGCATTGCGGCCGGGACGGACCGGCGCCCCCTGGTGCCTGGCTTCCCCCTGCACGCAATGACTCGGAGTGCACAGGGCAATGGCCCAAGACCTCTGAGCGCTTAGGATGTACACCGACGGGGACCTCTCTGCTGAGCTCTAGGTAGGGTTGTGGTGTGTCGTTTGGCCGAGGTCGGGCATGACCCGGAAAAGTGTGTCCGGCCGGAGTTAAGCGAGCGTGGTGGGTAAGTTGGTGCACCCCTGCAGGGAAGAACTAATCTATGCAGAGCCGGATACTCGGTAACGGACACTCGGAGTTGTATCCCGATCCATACAACTAAATTGGATACTATGGCTCTGGGATTGCTTCTCGCAGGAAGTCGAGAAGGGATCTCAGGACGAGGTTGATGACTGTATGGCTCTGGGATTGCTTTCTCGCAGGGAGTCGAGAAAGGATCTCTGGGTGAGGTTGATATCATTACTGCTACCTTATATTGTACTGTTCTACTCTCTTCTATTGCTGCAAGACCTCTGAAGATGCTAGTCTTCGATAGGACTAGGCCTTCTCTCTATTCTGGCATTTCTGCAGCCCAGTCCACATATACAACCTCTCTTTGAAAATGTTGCATATGTAGTGTAGATCCTTGCTTGCTGAGTACTTCTGAGTACTCACGGTTGCTTTGTTTTCCTTTTCTCCCCATATCAGTTTGTCGTGACCAGAGGACGGAGCCCCCTGAGACAGATGCCCCGTCGATCGACTACTACTACCACCCCGAGGATGGATACTACTACGAGTTGGCTGACGACCAGGAGTAGGTTCGGAGGGTCCCAGGCAGGAGGCCTGCGCCTTTCGATCGTAGTGTTTTATTTTGCCCCGCCTTTCTAAAGGCCTTTCTATTTCTCTTTTAATATCTGTACTCAGATATCTGATGCTTCCGCTGACGCTTGTATGCCATCGAGCTATGTATTCGAGCCCTCGAGGCTCTGGCTTGTAATATAAAGCTTGTATGACTTTATTTATGTTTTAGAGTTGTGTTTTGATATTTTCCCGTGAGTCCTTAGGCTTGATCGTGTGCATTTGCGTGTATGATTAGTGCACGATTGAGCCGGGGGTGTCACAAGTTGGTATCAGAGCCGACTGACTATAGGAAACCCCCTTTCCAACTCCTTGGCCGAAGTTGAGTCTAGTGGTCCAAAACTATTTTACTAACTTGGCTGTGTGGCTTACGGGCTCACGTTGCCCAATTGGGTGGTATTAGTATCTTTTATTACTCGTCTTTACTCTAGGACTCTGATCTCTCTTCTATTCGGGTTAAATAAATTTTACTAACGCCGACACTTAGGATCTCGTAAATCCCGTCTACCTAGAGAGCTGGATATCTGTGTGATTTCCCTGTCATTGATCTGATTAGTCTGATAATCATTTTCCTTTCCATTGTTTTATTTAACCTTTCTCTCTTAGTTGTATTATACTTCTCATTGTCATTTGACAACCCTGAATTTCCTCTGTTTCAGATGGATCGTTTGTTTCCACCACGCCCTACGACGCAGCTTGTGCTTCGCACTTGGGCTCGTGGTGCCCCTGGTTTTCCAGCTGTCCTGATCGCCCTCCTGACCAGGCTGGGCTACCGCTAGTACCCCGAGTACATGGTCTACGAGGATTACCGCGAGTTCAACCAGGAGCAGTACCATGCTGATGTTCGTATCTATGATCAGCGCGATGACTCAGACACTAAGCTAAATCTTTTCCACGGTATCGGCGTGACGATTGAGATGGCAGTACATGATGTCGCCTACTCTGCTGTCGCACGTCTCCGAGGAGAGTTCAGCGATAGCTTGGATGCTTCTGAGTTCCGATACAGTCCGTATGCCTCTACTGGAGATACTACTGGATACTACACAGCTATCTGTGCCCCATACGAGCCTCGTCGCTACGACCCGCGCGTTCTGATTCAGTGCACTCAGGCTCTGGATCGCACTATTCGGGCTCTTACCGTCGAGTTGGTTGCCACTTGAGCACGTCTCTACGATGCTATGACGCAGTTGCTACCCGCTGTTCGTGCAGGGATACATCCGGAGCACATCCTTTATCCGAGCATGACTCATATGTATGCTGGTATTGATTGGCCTGCTGTTGGAGGTCACACACCTCCACGTGGACCTCTTCTTACAGCTCGAGACTGGGTTCTGCATCAGAGTGCACATGGAGCACAGGATCCTTCCACGACGAACACTCGTCGTCCGCACGTGCAGCTACCCCGTTTCAGTGGATCTTCCCGACGTTGATGTAGCCTTTGCTATATCTCGTGGTGTACTTCCTTACCGCATGCCTGCGCGCCGCCTATCATGTCTAGTTTTTAAATTTGCGTCGTTATGCTATTCGCATGTACCCGACTCTGTGTATGGATCTGTATGTCTTAATTGACTACTGTTATGTATCTGTTACACTACTTGATTGTTGTCGTGTTACATCATGCTTGTCGCTAAACACCCGCAACTGCTTTTACTGAACTACCCCTGTTGAAACTTAGCAGGATGGTTAGACCAGGTGGTCGTGGTCGTGGTCGTGCCCCTGAACGGCCACCACCGCCAGATTATATGGCAGCTATGATGCAACAATTCGAGCTCAACCGCCAGTTCATGACTGGGATTATGGCTCAGTTCCCGCATCTGAACAACCAGAACCAGAACCCTCCTTCAATAATTCTGCCGGAATTTATGCGTCTTAACCCCACTCAGTTCCGTAACTCTGAGAAGCCACTGGATGCTGATGACTGGATTCGCAATATCACTCACGAGATGGAATCTGCAAATGTCTCCCCTGCCAACTTTGTCGCCTTCGCGTCCTTTTTCTTAAAGGGTCCCGCTGCTCAATGGTGGGACACCCACAAACGTACACTGCCTGCTGGAACAGCCGTTACTTGGCCTGAGTTCCAGGCTGCTTTCCGTGCCCGATATATTCCTCATGGACCGGATGAAAACCCAGTTCTGCAACCTCACTCAGGGCAATAAGAATGTCGAAGCTTATCAGTGGGAATTCCTTGACCTATCCCGCTATGCTGAAGAAGACATCGCCACGGATGCCCGTAGACAAGAGAAGTTCCGTAATGGACTCCACGCAGACATCGAGCTTGCACTCGCTGCTCAAGATTTCACCGACTTTACTGCTCTTGTGAAGAAGGCTATTCTGCTTGAGACTGCTCAAATGAAGCATAAGGACTCGCAGAAGCGCTATCGTGATGTTGGCTCATCTTTGGGCTCAACACAGAAGCAAAAAACATATGGTCGTGGACACGCTTACAACATTGATATTATACAAGTCCAGGATCCACCTGCCACCGAAACGGGTACCCTTCCCGTTAACTCAATACCTGCTTCTGTTTTATTTAATTCAGCAGCATCACATTCATTCATCTATGAGAATTTGCATTCATGCATAACCTTCATTATGAGTAAATGAATACCTTGAATGCGTTGAACGCTTCTCCGCTTGAGGGGATAAAAAACGTTCCAGTCGTTCGAGATTTTCCAAACGTTTCTTCGGAAGAACTTCCAAGAATACCCCGATTTTTTTCTCCCTTCTACCTCTTAATTCTCGGGACGAGAATTATTATTAGTAGAGGAGATTTGTAACACCCCGTGTATTATGCTACAGTAATCACCCTGTTGATAATGCCATGTCATCATGATCAACAGTGCTTAATCATCATTAGTAGCATATCCCTTTCCAAATTCAAATTCAAATGGAAATTAAACTGAAAGTGAAAATAAAAGTTGTCCAAACCCTAGAACTAAAATGTTCATTAAATAGTATATAATCCAGAGAGAATTCTAAAATTGTATTCAACATATACTAAATAAATTAAGTGACACTAACAGTAGAAAAACATGGTTGGTTAATACCTTTTTAGTTAAATAAAATCCAATTGAAAACATTTGGCCCCAAAACATTTTTATACCAGGAGTTGGATATTGCACTGATATTATATGGGCAAGTGCCATATTTTACAAAAGTCATTTGGAGTAAAAAAAAAGACAAAACAGAAAAGAAAAGAAAAACAGAGAAAGCGAAATGGAGAAAAAGGAAAAGGCCCACTGTGCTGGGCCGCGAGTGCACAGTGCCGGCCCAGCCCGCGCAGCGCCGTCCCCCACCTCCCGCACTGCTCCGCGCCTCGTTGTCAAGCACCTCGCGCGCGCGAGCCAGGCCCCCCCTCTGTGCGGATGACAGCGCGCCTGCGCCCGCGCTGGGGATAAGAGCAGCTCCCCGCTCTCCCTGGCGAACCCTAGCAACCATTCCCCCCTTCCTCCCTCGTTCCCCACCTCGCCCGACGCCGCCATGATCGGCCTCCGCTGAAGGTAGCGGCCACCGCCTCTGCCTGGCCACCGCGACGTGTCCACGAGCTCCGCCGTGCTCCTGTACGCCTCCTGCGCCAACGAACCGAAGCCGAACGCCTCTGCATCGCCGGCCTGCGTCGTCTTCTTCCCCTACGGCCGCCTGTGTCATCGCCATCGATTCGCGCCGCCTCGAGCTCCTCCGTTCTTCCCCGGGCCTTCTCTGCAACGCCGGTGAGCCACTGTGCCGAATGCGCCCGTCTCTAACCTCTCTAGCCGCCCGTAGCTCCTGCCCCGACGTGGCCGAATCGCTCGCCACCATCGAGCTCGTCGCAGACGTGCGCTCAGGCCGCCGCGTTCGTCCCTGGGCAACACATCGAGCTCCTGGTGCTCCTAGGAGCCCGGCAATTTCACCCCCGCGTCCTCCCGTGCCCTCTAGCCTCCACCCCGTCGAGGCCCGAACATCGGCGTCCGCCACAGCGCTCGCCGCCGTCTACTTCGGCAGCCCCAGCTCCGCCCGGTACCCCCAAACGAAGCGGCGGGTTCCCCTCGTTTGAACGGCGCAAACCGCGCGACGAACGAACCCCCATAGCCAATTTCCGCCGCTGGCCCTTGCCTCCGCCGTGGTTTTGGCCACCGGCGGCTAAACGCCGGCGCCCGTGCTGACGTGGCCCGCCGGTGCCACCCCCAGGGTCACTGCCTGGTGGCCCCCAGGGCCTGGCTGGCCCCAGTTGACCGGGTCAGCCGCTGACTGGGCTGGCCCCGCCACTGACATATGGGTCCCGCACGGTTTAAATCAGTTTTAAAAATAAATAAACTGTTAATTAAAATGTTAATTAATTAATTAGTTAATTAATCACTAATTGCTCACTGACAGGTGGGGCCACATCCCTGTTAATTAGTTTTAGTTAAATTTAAACTATGGATTAGCCTTGTGTCTATGACATGTGGGCCCCACTGGTCAGGTTTGACTTGGTCAGTTGCACTGTTGACTGCTGACGTCACCTCTATGTCATGCTGACGTCACTTTACACTGTTTTGGATAATTCAAATTTAAATAATTAAATAAATTCCAGAAAATTAATAAAAATTTAGAAAATCATAGAAAATAATCCGTAGCTCGGATCGAAAAACTTTGTACATGAAAGTTGCTCAGGATTTCGAGATGAATCCGAATGCGCGGTCCGTTCGTCCATCACCCATCCCTAACTATCCGAACATGCAACCATCCCCCTCCGGTCATCTGTCTGACACAGGTCCGGAACCAGGAAAATATTCCCGGATGTTTTCCCTCTTCACCTAAATCGTGTAACACCACGTCAGAACACCCCTAGCTCTGCGTAGTGTCATGATATGCTCTTGTTTGCTTTGTATTTACTGTTTCTTCCCCCTCCTCTCTCTCGGTAGACCCCGACGTTGTCCCCAAGACCGACGCAGCTCCGGAGACCGAAGACACCATTGACGACCTTGCCCTTGCCGCCGAGCAACCAGGCAAGTTCCCCCTTTGATCATCCCGATATCGCCCATTCTATTTTCTCATGCTTGCATTAGAATTGCTGCTGCTACTGCTTTACCTATTCTGATGCATAGCCTGTTTATTGTAACCTGCTATTGAAACCTTATCTGCTTATCCTAAACTGTCTAGTATAGGCTGGGTAGAGACCTATCAGTGACCCCACTTATCCCGATTGCCCTGCTGGATTATCCGAAGACCCGATCAATGGGATTGAAGACCAGGCCCCGGCACCGCACATCACCCCCCCTTAGTTCTAACGACACTGCAGCGTTACTATCGAGTGCCGAGGGTGAAACCTCTTGTAGCAGTTCTGATGTTAACTCTGTAGAGTAGCTGTTTGGTCGTTGTCATCGAGGGTGATTCCTCCTTCACCACATCCGATAACGACGCTGTCGTGCAACACCTCAAGTGTGAACCCATCGAGGGTGATTCCTCCGAGTTCACCTTGACGGTTACATCGAGTAGGAATCCAATGAGGGTGATACCTCGGATTCCCCTGATGTTATGGACACACAGATACTTGGACTGTACTATTATTACTTGGAAAGGCGGGTCGACCCTGAGGGGTACCCGCTTGTGATGTGAAGGCGGGTTGCCTGGATGGTGCCCGAGTGAGAATACGAGGCGTGGCCGGGCATTCTTGACCCTTGCCACAAGTCCTCGAGACGGGGCGACGGGGTCACATCTTTCGTGAGTCTCTGCTCGTTACCGCAGCCCCAAGGTACTAACGGTTTGGATATTTGATTCGAGTGGGCCTTTGGCCCGATAGCACTAACCATCACGTGGGAAAAGTTATGGGCACTCTGCATCGTATGCATCAGCCGAAAGCTCTGTCAGACGTCCAGTTCAGCATTGCGGCCGGGATGGACCGGCGCCGCCCTGGTGCCTGGCTTCCCCCTGCACGCAATGACTCGGAGTGCACAGGGCGATGGCCCAAGACCTCTGAGCGCTTAGGATGTAGACCGACGGGGACCTCTCTGCTGAGCTCTAGGTAGGGCTACGGTGTGTCGTTTGGCCGAGGTCGGGCATGACCCGGAAAAGTGTGTCCGGCCGGAGTTAAGCGAGCGTGGTGGGTAAGTTGGTGCACCCCTGCAGGGAAGAACTAATCTATGCATAGCCGGATCCTCGGTAACGGACACTCAGAGTTGTATCCTGATCGATACAACTAAATTGGATACTATGGCTCTGGGATTGCTTCTCGCAGGAAGTCGAGAAGGGATCTCAGGACGAGGTTGATGACTGTATGGCTCTAGGATTGCTTTCTCGCAGGGAGTCGAGAAAGGATCTCTGGGTGAGGTTGATATCATTACTGCTACCTTATATTGTACTGTTCTACTCTCTTCTATTGCTGCAAGACCTCTGAAGATGCTAGTCTTCGATAGGACTAGGCCTTCTCTCTATTCTGGCATTTCTGCAGCCCAGTCCACATATACAGCCTCTCTTTGAAAATGTTGCATATGTAGTGTAGATCCTTGCTTGCTGAGTACTTCTGAGTACTCACAGTTGCTTTGTTTTCCTTTTCTCCCCATATCAGTTTGTAGTGACCAGAGGGCGGAGCCCCCCGAGACAGATGCCCCGTCGATCGACTACTACTACCACCCCAAGGATGGATACTACTACGAGTTGGCTGACGACCAGGAGTAGGTTCGGAGGGCTGCGCCTTTCGATCGTAGTGTTTTATTTTGCCCTGCCTTTCTAAAGGCCTTTCTGTTTCTCTTTTAATATTTGTACTCAGATATCTGATGCTTCCGCTGACGCTTGTATGCCATCGAGCTATGTATTCGAGCCCTCGAGGCCCTGGCTTGTAATATAAAGCTTGTATGACTTATTTATGTTTTAGAGTTGTGTTGTGATATTTTTCCGTGAGTCCTTAGGCTTGATCATGTGCATTTGCGCGTATGATTAGTGCACGATTGAGCCGGGGGTGTCACAGAAGAGAACACAAAGAACTGCAAGATCTAGATCCAGGGGGTTCCCCTCACGTAGAGGAGAACGTGATTTGGTGGAAATGTAGATCTTGATTTCCTCTCTCTCTTTTCCTCAAGAACTAGCAAGAATCATTGGAGGGATTGAGAGATAGCAATCTCAAAGAAGGTTAACAATTGGAGCAAAACACGAGCACCAAGGATAAGATTCATTGGGGAAGAAGACCCGCTTTTATAGGTGTGGACGAATCCAACAGTTATGCTCACATGCCGCACACAAGTGGTACTACCGCTCCTAGGAGCAGTACTATCGCTTCCGGCGGTAGTACCGGAGAGTACTGTGTTACTAAGTTGGTCGACCGAGCGGTACTACCGGGCAGAACTACCGCCATAGAACCATGAAAGCTGCGAGGGACTATAAAAGCAAAAAAGATAAGCGGTAGTGTGACGGTAGTAGGCAGCAGAAGTACCACGTAAAGCGGTACTACCGCTGGACAGAGCGGTACTACCATTTGAAGCGGTACTACCGCCCTACGACCGCCGAAATGAAGAAGAGTCCAGCAGCCCAAAAATAAGCGGTAGTGCCCGCGGCACAGGAACCGCAGAAGTACCGCGCAAGCGGTACTACTGTTAGAGAGCAACAAAAAGGCCTAAGCAAAACAGATGGATGCAGGAAAACCAGAACTGCCATTACTTCTGCAAATGAGCTCCGAATATAGCACACTTAGACTTGTTGGATTGATGATGAAGGGTACTATGCCTATGATATAGAGTTGTGAAACCTCCATCAGTGAAGAACCGACATAAACTCCAACATCGAAAAAATCATAGAAGATGCATATGAACTCCGTTTTCGATGAACTCGAGCTTGTCATAAAGATAACCACAAGCTCCAAATCTCACAAAGAGAAACACCAAACAAGAAGCAAGAAAGATGATGTAAGGATGCCATGGTTTGAGCTCTCCGCAAATGATACGATCAAGCTAAACACTTGAGAGCCCCCCCCCCCCCCCCCCCCCCCCCCCCCCCCGCGATAGTGCAACAATCAATCTTATAACCCGGTCTTCCAACTACCACCATGAGACCGGTAAAATAGAAAACCTACCAAGGGCAAACCTTTGCCTTGCGCATAGTCCACTTGACCTAGATGATGACTATCTTGTCCTCCTCAAGTTGGACCATCTTTCTTGATTACGCTGGCTCGATGAAGAGTAGTAGATGGCTCCCCCATACTTCACTATGGGTGAGCCACTCTTCGGCACATCTTCACAAGTTCATTGCCACCACAATGGACGGCAAGCTTCAAGCATGTGATCTCTTCGTGATGCTCCTCTTGAACTTACACACCGAAATCTTGATGACGATCACCACTTGATGTCATCCTCCATGGGTTATATGATACATTTCTTTTGATGCATGCCCATGGAAACATACCTAACCCCACAAAGAACTCTCACGTAGACCATGGGTTAGTACACAAAGCGTAATGGACAATGCTTACCATACCATGGGATCACTTGATCCCTCTCGGTACATTTTGTACGCTTCCTGTGTTGATCAACTTGATTCACTCTTTGATTTAGTCTTGATCAACCTTGTATCATGTCTTCTCTATGACCAATCTTTGGATAATTCCTTGAATAGCACCTTGGTCATCACATAATCTCCTTGAAACCAACAAAGGGACTTCAAGAAATGCCTATGGACAAACTCTTCAAATATAGCTCACGGCAGCCATTAGTCCATAGGGACTGTTATCAATTACCAAAACCAAACATGGGGGCACCATGCTCTTTCAGAAGGTGCACTCGCCTTCGGCGCTCCTGCAAGCAGATCAGCCTACCAAACAACTTACATTTCATGCGCTCGCCTTGCTGTAGTACGTGGGGTTTTTCTCCCATGAGATGCTACGTACTGGACCCGTCTAGTTCACCATAATTTCCTTTGTCATTTCTGTTTTTTTCTATTTTTATTTCATTATTTCCTTATTTCTCCTTTCTTTAGGTTCTTTTTTTTTGTTTGTACAGTTTTTGAAAAATGCTCATATTGTATGTAAAAAATATTTACCATTGAATTCTAAAAATGTCATCATGTATTTTAAAAAATTCAACATGTAATTACAAAATGCTCATTGTGTTTAAAAAAATCACCACGTATGATTTTCTAAAATACATAATGAACATTATTTAAATAGACAATATTTTTTTCTGAATCACACCATGTAAATTTCAATCTTTTACAAAATTTAAAATGTGATGAACATAGTTTTTAAACACACGAAGCAATTTTTTAAAGTGTTCTCACATTTCAAAAACTTTTTTGAACTTCAATAAATGTTAACACATTTTTAGAAAATGTTCTTGCAATTTTTTTAAAAAGTTCGCACTTGTTAATTTTTTAATGTATTTTTATAAAGTGTTAGTGTATTTAAAAGATAATTCAGGATGAGCCTCTAGGCAGCGGCAAAGTGGTTCACTCCATAAATGAGTGGTCTGTGGGATTGTATGCCATTTTGATGCACAATGCGAGGGCAACTAGTTGAAAGGTACGTTATGTGGAGGTCACTCTTCCTAGCACGGGAGCGTCCTAGCGCACCATGTGCCATGTCTCAGTGTCGTGCGCTGGCGGTTCCCACATCGGCACATTTTTCTGATTTTTTGGGTTTTTTTAGGTTCTCCCTAGGTGTTTTACGGTTTTCTTTAGTTTTTTCGATTTTATCTGTCAGGAGCATGTAGCACAGTTATGCTCCCACGTGAAAGCACAATTGTGCTTCTGCTTGCAAGAGACCGAGGGCATCCATGGGTCAATACAGTTTTGACACACAGTTTAATAGTGTTTTGGTGCACATATTTCATCTGGAAAGAAGTTCAGAAAAAATCTATCAATGTGGGATCTAGTTATGAAGACCATGATGTGAGGAACTCAACGGGGAAATCGGTTCAAGATTTGGATGCACAGTTCATGGTAAATAGTTTTAAAAAAGTGAATTTTTGGAAAACAGAACAAATAAACTGACCCATGTCTGCTACGCGTGGGAAGAAATCCCACCAAAACCTATAACTGCAACAAGTTGCACATATGCGAGCGTCACTTGTCGCCATCAAAGAAGATAAGAATGACCTTTCCAAGGATTGAGATTTTGGTCAAATAGGAGGTTGTGTTAGTGAAGACGACGAGAAGGAGAAACTTCTCTTATTGGGCTGGACAATACAAGGCCTAGAGCTCATGAGGTACTATATATTTGGACCGTTCAATTTTGAGTTCACTTGGGTATCCGGTTGGCCTTTCCTTTCCTCTGTTTTTTTGCTAGAGCCATATCTCGCTTATAGCGAGATGGAGGCAGCTCTCGCTCAGGCACAACACGAGTGAGCCGGCTCATTAGTGCAAGATTCCTCGCTGTAAGTGTGCTCGCCGTAGGTCTAGTTTGCTTCGGGTTTTTTCATTTATTTTTTTCATTGGCTTTCTTCGAGTTTTTTCTTCATTACGACATTTGTTTCTTTGTTTTTATTTGCTTTTCTTCTTAGTTTTCACTGGTTTTTCTATTCTTTCTTTTATTTCTTGGTTTTACTTTGTGTTTCTCAGTTTTCACTGGGTTTTTTCTTTCTTTCTTCTCATTTTTCTTCGGGTTTCATTGTTCCTTTCTTTGATTTTCTTCATTTATTTTAATTTTCACTTGTTTTCTATGAGTTTTTTTTATTTCTTCTGAAGTGTGTTTATTTATAGTTTTCATAAATTTTCTTTAGTTTTAGAATGTTTCTGATTGATTTTTTTGTTTTCTATGTGTTGTTTTTATCATTTTCATAGGTTTTCTATGTTCATTATTTCATGTACATGTGAAACATTATTTCTATACATGTTAAATATTTAAAATGGACAATTAGTTTTTTGTTAATATTTATTTGATGCCTACAGTTTTTTTTCATCGAGAATTTTTGTTATATATGTTTAACATTTTTCTATTACATGATTAGCATTTTTAAATACAACTATTAGCATTTCTTTCAAATACATGTTTGATGTCTAGTTTTTTCATATACATTGTATATTTTTTTTATATGTCTGAAAAGTTTTTTGATATATGTTTAACATTTTCCAAATGCATGATTACATCTTTTTATAATGCCCCATATATTTCTTTGAAACACGTGAACATTTTTAAAATGTCACAAATATTTTGATGCTATCAATATTTTTCATATACATTTGTAACATTTATTTTATATACGGTCAACATTTTTAATTATTTTATTAAAGTTCTTTCTAAAGTCACATACATTTTTGAAACCCATGGACATATTTAGAATGTCACAACATTTTTAATATCCTATCAATACTTTTCGAATTAAGCTAACATTTGTTTTACATATTTCAAAGTCATGATTTGATTTTTTTATTTGTTTTATGTTTTGGAATATATGTATTTACAATATTTTACAAAATAAATAAAAAAACAGGAAATGCAGGAGGAAAGACGAACTTACCTGAAACCTGCATCGTTTCAGCTCGCATTAAGTCAATAAGATAGTATCGGGCCGCCCCTGTTTTTAGGGCCTTTTCTTTTCTCCTCTTCGTTCTCTCAGATCTCCACCAATCCCCTAAAAAAAGGCAATTTTGTCACCATCTTTTAAGTGGCACTTTTTTTTGCGGAATATCTTTTAGGTGCCACTGTTCAACTAATAAACTAATAATTTTTAATTTGTTCCACGTGATATTAGCTTTTTTTATGCCCCATTTTTGGTTGAATTCTTTTTCCTAGTTGATTAAATAACCGGATCCCAAGGGACTTCAAGCTCCGGCCGGTATGTCCTATAACTACTAACCACTGCAATTGGTTAGTGATTTAATTGATCAAGCAACAGCCTCCTGGAACATACGTACTACTGAGGAGCACTTTTTCCATATGGATAAATTTGCTATTCTCAACATACCTCTGAGTACACGAGTTCAGGAAGATTTTTGGTCATGGCATTATGAGAGGAAAGGGATATTCACGGTTCGCTCGGCGTACAGGTTACTCGCAGCAACCAAGCAACAACACACTGATTGGCTCGAGCACAATCCTGGACACTCTAACATAGAAGCTGATCGCCTCTCTTGGTCTAAATTATGGGGAGCATTGGTTCCTTTCAAATTACATGTGTTTGCATGGCGTCTGGCCAAGACTTCCCTTCCGACTGGGGATGTCAGGAATCCCTGGCAGATGGCTAATACATCCGAATGTTCGATATGTCACGCGGCGGTGGACACTCCCTTTTTGACTGTCATATGGCGAGATGCGTTTGGGCCTTAGCGGATGAGGAGCTAACTGAGGTCATTACCTCGAACCGGACTGATGATGCGGGAATGTATCGGGTGCTCCCACCCTTGTGTGCTCCTAGTGCTCCACATATTTTAAAATGTTCATAAAATTTTGAAAAAAACTAGTATATTCACACAACATCAGTGTATGTTGTCACAAAATTTCAAATTAAAATTCAAACATTGCACAATATACAAAAATGACAAAATTGACATCAATGTGATAATGGGCCAAATCTAAAGCCAAACTTATGTTATGTACTATTACTGTCGAATTTGTCATTTATGTTTCTCGAGCTATGTTTCGAATTTTGATTTAAAATTTTGTGACAACATACATTGATGTTGTGTGAATGTGCTAAAAAAATTTAGAAGTTTTCAAACATTTAAAAATGTGCTACTGACTTTGGAGCACCGGGAGCACCCTAGAGTTGGGAGCACCAGATATTCTCCCCTGATGATGCAAAGCTACGGATGTTTTGGCTCGTCGATACTTTACCCCAACAAGATCTAGCTTGGGTTCTAGTCACGATGTGGGCAGTTTGGTGGGCGCGAAGACGAGCTATCCATGATAATCGGTTTCAAAGTCCGATGAGTAGCCATTGTTTTGTGCAACGTTATTAGAAGATCTTGAATCGGCTGCTACTGTTACCCGAAATCAATCACAGACTCGGCCTATTATTTCGAGAGACCCGGAGGCGAGTTCTAGGGACATGCATGTTAACCCCAGGGACCGGCATGTGGCAGCTTTGGATATGCATTGCAATAGGTGGTTGCCGCCTGTTGACTGCGAGGCAAAGATAAATGTGAATTGGGGCTTGTCGAGGAATGGAGAAAAGGCGGCGGCAGCAGTTGTGTGTAGAGACAAGAATGCCAACTTCCTGGGGGCATCGGCTGTCGTGTTTGATGGTTTGGTGGATCCGGCTACTCCTGAAGCTCAGGCATGTAGTGAAGCGTTTGCGCTAGCTTCTGATCTATACCTACAATCTTTTTGCATTGCAACAGATTGCTCGGAGGTGTTTGCGAATATTGAGACCAGGATGCCGTGTGGTTATGCTACTATCTTATTGGACATCCACCATCAGCGAAACGTCTTTCAGAACATCAAGATCATCCACGAAAGAAGAAGCCACAACGGAGAGGCTCATACTGGCCAAAGCGGCATCCTCTCTTTCTTGTGGGCGCCATTTGTAGCTTCAATATAGAGAAAAGTATGTTTTTGGTCCCTCAAGTTCGCAGAAAGTATAGACTTGGTCCCTCAAGTTTTTTTAGTATACATTTGGTCCTTCAAGTCTCAAAACCAGCTAAGTTTAGTCCAAAACCAGATTTTGACCGGGTTTGACCGCCAGACTTTGACCGGGTTTGACTGATGAACAGTAAATTCAAAAAAAATTCAAAAACAGTTCAAAAAAATCTGAATTTTTTTGTCATGCAATATGCTTACATGCGCAAGGTGCGCCCCAAATTTCATGGTCTTTCGACAATCGAGGCGCCCGTGGCAAAAAAACAAAAAATACACTCCCGATGAACAGTAAATTCAAAAAAATAGCAAAAAAAATCAAAAAAAGCTGAAATTTTTTGGGGTTCAATATACTGTGGTGCGCAAGGCCTTTGCAAAATTTTCGCATCTTTCAACGTTCGAGGAGCTCGTGGCAAAAAAAACAAATTTTGTCTATTTTTTTGTGACCGAAAATTTGTTTTTTTTGCCATGAGCCCCTCGGATGTCCAAAGATGCCAAATATTTGCACGGACCTTGCGCACCCCAGTATATTGAACCCCAAAAATTTTCAGAGTTTTTTTGCTATTTTTTTTTGAATTTACTGTTCATCAGAAGTATATTTTTTGGTTTTTTTCCCACGGGCGCCTCGAGTGTCGAAAGACAAAAAAATTTGGGGCGCACCTTGTGCATGTAAGCATATTGCATGACAAAAAAATTCAGTTTTTTTGAACAGTTTTTGAAAAAAAAATTCGAATTTACTGTTCATCAGTCAAACCTGGTGAAAGTCTAGCGGTCAAACCAGGTCAAAATCTGGTTTTGGACTAAACTTAGCTGGTTTTGAGACTTGAAGGACCAAATGTATACTAAAAAAACTTGAGGGACCAAATCTATACTTTCTGAAAACTTGAGGGACCAAAAATTTACTTTTCTCTTCAATATATGCCCGATATCATCTGTATCCTTTTCGATAAATGGAATATATTAATATCATCTGTATCCTATGAACATTTATGATTAATAAAGGATATAGTTGCTAAAAAAACCAATTCTGTCACCATCTTTTAAGTGCCACTTTTTTTTTGCGGAATATCTTTTAAGTGCCACTATTCAACTAATAAACTAATAATTTTTAAATTTGTTCCACATGATATTTAGCTTTTTTTATGCCCCATTTTTGGTTGAACACATTTTTCCTAGTTGATTAAATAACTTCACAAGCATTTTGTATGTATTTCTAGATTTTTGATTGATGTGATTGTTTCAACTAATATTCCCTGTTCCAATCTAATCCAATCCGTTCCGGCCAAATCAACTTTGATTAACAGCTTTCCACGTAATCATCTCACCGCTAGTGAAATAGCTTTTGCAACTTGCATGCATCTATTCCTTTCACTTTTTACTTCCTGCATCCATAAGGATGCGTCCATGTCGACCGATACCAGGTCATCAGGTCCCTATCGGCCGACCTCTCAACAGCGACATCTCACCGGCCACGCGGCGCGCAACGGCTCACCCACTTGGACCACCACTCCGCCTATATAGAAACTCACCCTGATCGACAAGAAAACAAAGAGGAAGAAGAAGCTCAAGCTAGCTAGACAAAGGATCAGCAACGAGATGCAGCAAGCGAAGGTGAAGGTGAAGGACGGCTCGAGCGCGCTGAGGGCCAAGGCGAAGATCGCGTGGGCCAAACTGGCGGAGAAGGTGGAGGCGGCGACGTCGAGGTCGCACGACGAGCGGCAGCTGGCGCATGAGCGTGGCAGGGCCAAGGTCGCCGCCGCCGAGGCGCAGCTGCACCAGGAGAAGGTCGCCCACCGCGAGGCGGCCATGGAGCACCGCCTCCACAAGCACGCCGGCGTCGGCGGCCACAACCACAAGCACGGGGCCGGTGGCGTGCACTGATATATATACAGGGGCGGCGTGTCTAAGGTGGCCTTGCCACCGTGTGATTTCCTCTATTCTTTTCGGGTGTCGTGGTTATTTTGTTAAGTTATCTGGAGTGCCGTGTGATTTTGTTGACGCGATTGGCGTTTTTGTGGTTGATTAATCGAAAAATTGATTTTATTTTTTCCTTGATGTACTTATTTTGCTTATATTTGTTCATAATTCAGTTCATCTCATGTCCATATTTTCGCTCGCATACAAAAATACTACTAGTTCCTCAAGGGAGCTGCAAACAAAAATGCTACACCTACGCAGATGCCTTCCAATTTACTAGTTCTAAACATTCACCCCTGATTTTCATGGGTGGACCCGCTTCCACAACTAACCCCAATCATTAGCGGCTACGTTGAATCAGGCCGTAATAGCCCCGTAACCCCTCCGTATGTGTAGCATTGTTGAGCTGCAAATCCTAGGCAGGAAGCAAACCACATCCCATGTAAAGCAAAAATAACCTCGTAATCAAACCGGGTAATTCGGTACATCTTGAACCCTACTAATATGGTGGTGATGACACTATTGGAAATCCAACTTAGAATTCTCGTTTTTCTTTTTTTGCTATAATAAGGCTATTACTATCTTTTGGCCAACATCGAATGACGCCACGTCAATGGCTCCTTCGGCTCACCCTTTGCTTCTTTGCCACACCTTGAAAGCCCTACTATGTATGATCACTCATGTTCCTCCTCCTCAACCACATCTCCGCTTAATGTCGGTTCCTCCACCTTGGAGGGAGCCGATGGAGGTGGTGGATCTGAAGAGGAGGTAACCAAGAGAACAACAGAAGGAGACGTCATTGTGACGACCCCGGTTTAATCGTGCACTAATCATACACGCAAATGCACATGATCAAGCCTAAGGACTCACTTGAAGATATCACAATACAACTCTAAAACATAAATAAAGTCATACAAACTTTATATTACAAGTCAGGGCTTCGAGGGCTCGAATACATAGCTCGATGGCATACAAGTGTCAGCGGAAGCATAAGATATCTGGGTACAGATATTACAGAGAAACAGATAGGCCTTTAGAAAGGCGGGGCAAAATAAAATACTATGATTGAAAGGCGTAGGCCTCCTGCCTAGGACCCTCCGAATCCTACTCCTGGTCGTCGGTCGGCTCCTCGTAGTAGTACTCGCCTGGATTGTAGTAGTAGTAGCCGTAGTCGTCGATGGGGGCAGCTATCTCAGGGACTCCGTCATCTGGCGGCGACAATTGGATATGGGGAGAAAAAGAAAGTAAAGCAAACGTGAGTACTCATCCGAAGTACTCAGCAAGTAAGGATCTACACTACATATGCAACGTTTTCAAAGGAGGGCTGTATATGTGGACTGGGCTGCAGAAATGCCAGAATAGAGAGGAAGACCTAGTCCTATCGAAGACTAGCATCTTCATCGGTCTTGCAGCATTAGAAGAGTACAGATTAACATAATGTAAAGTAGTAGTAATGTTATCAACCTCGCCCAGAGATCCTTCCTCGACTCCCTGCGAGAAAGCAATCCCAGAGCCATACTATCCATTTCATCTCAAGTAACAGGTTCTAGTTGTACCGATCGGGATACAACTCCGAGTGTCCATTACCGTAGGATAGGCTATCGATAGATTAGTTCTTCCCTGCAGGGGTGCACCAACTTACCCACCACGCTCGATTAACTCCGACCGGACACACTTTTCTGGGTCATGCCCGGCCTCGGCCAAACGACACGCCGCAACCCGACCGAATACCTAACAGAGAGGTCAGCATGCCGGACTAAACCTATGCCCCCAGGGGTCTTGGGCCATCGCCCCGGGAACTCCTGCACGTTGCGTCAGGCGGCCGAGAGCAGACCTAGCAACCCCTTAATACAAGCGCAGTTGCGTAACCAGTCCAACTCGGCGCGCGCCGCTCAGTTGCTGATGTCCATTAAGCTTTGGCTGAAGTATATGACGCAGAACTCCCATACTATGCCCACGTGATGGTTAGTGCTATCAGGCCAGAGGCCCCTCGGATCAAATATCCAAACCGCTAGTGTGTTGGTAGTGCGGTAACGAGCAGAGACTCACGAAAGATGTGACCCCGTCGCCCCGTCTCGAGGACTTGCGGCAAGGGCTAAGAATGCCCGGCCACGCCTCGTATTCATTACTCGGGCACTGTCCAGGTCCACCCGACTCCATATCACTCTCATCATAATCTCCTGCGGGTACCCCTCAGGGCCGACCCGTCTTTATCCAGAATAAACAGTGTCAACAATAATGTAGAGGCATCCGTGTGGCTACCATATCAAGAAGGAATCCGGGGCATCACCCTCGTTGGATTCCCACCTGACGTAAACATCAAGGTGAACGAAGGAGGAATCACCCTCGAGGTCCACTCTTGAGGAGTTGCGCGACGGTGTCGTTATCGGGGGTGGTGTAGGAGGAATCACGCTCGCTGACCTCGACCGAATAACTAACCTACAAGGTTATCATCAAGAGTGCTGACGAGGTATCACCCTCGGCACTCGATAGTAACCCAGTAGTGTCGAGCAACTAAGGGGAAGTGATGTGCGGTGCCGGGGCCTGGTCTTCGATCCCGTTGCTCGGGTCTTCTGACGATCCAGCGGGGCAGTCGGGATAAAGTGGGGGTCTCTGATGGGTCTCTACCCAGCCTATACTAAACAGTTTAGGATAAGCAGGTAGGAAACAATAGCAGGTTACAATAAACAGGCTATGCAGCAGATATAGGATAACAGCAGCAGCAGTAACCTCTAATGCAAGCATAGGAGAGAAGAGAGTGGGCGATATCGGAATGCTCAAAAGGGGGGGTGCTTGCCTGGAAGCTCGGCGGCAAGGGTCTGATCGTCAGGAGTGTAGTCGACCTCCGGAGCTGCGTCGGTCTCGGGAGCTGCGTCGACGTCGGGGTCTACCGAGAGAGAAGAGGGGGAAGAAACATATAAATGCATAGCAAACGATGCAATACAGGGCATGTTATGCTAGGATGCAGTGTAGGGTTGCCTAAAGATGCACCTAAGTCATTTTAGTTATTTTAGGATTAACGCGGGATTTATTATCCAGTGATTATGCCCTATTCATATACCGGATACGGACGAAAAGTTATGGGTTCTCCTACGTAGGCGGTTCTGGCATTGAAACAGACGACGCGATTAGATTCGTCTCGTCGTTCTGAGCAACTTTCATGTTTTAAGTTTTTCTATCTGAGCTACGATTTAAAAGTTATGAAATTTCAAAGATTTAAATGATTTTCTAAAATTAATTTTATCAGCAGAAAAGATTATGACGTCAGCATTGCATAGGAGTGACGTCAGCAGGTCAACAGAGCTGACCAGAGTCAAACCTGACATGTGGGTCCAGAGGGACCCACATGTCAGTCTTTGTTAGACTAACTGTGGATTAATCTAATTAATAGACTAATTAGGGGAGTGGGCCCAGCCTGTCAGTGACTCATTAACTTAATTAATTAACTCTTATTTATAAAAACATTTTTATTAACTAAAGGCGGTGGGGCCCGCGTGTCAGTGACACAAGGGTGCCCAATCAGCACGTTGACTGGGTCAACCCAGTCAATGGGGCCCGTGGGGCCCGCTGGCAGCGACTCAGGGGTGGACCCCAGGTGCGCCACGTCAGCGGCGGCCGGCGGCACGTCGCCGGTGACGCCAAACGCGGCGCGGCTCAGATCTCGCCGGAATACGGCCTCAGGCGGCCATTCGTCGCGTGGCCTAGTGCGTTCGAACGAGGAGGCTGGGCCGCACCTGCTGGTGGTGATGGCGTCGCTGGGGTCGGCCGGAGTCAACGCCGGCGACGAGGCCAGCGGCTGAGCGGTCCGGGCGACGGCGAAAACGGCGCTACAGCGCGCGGCATTTCGACCTAAAGGGGTAAGATCGTGCTACGCGAGCTGACGAGCTCAATGGGCACGGTCCCGTGACCGTTTGGTCGCCCGAGACGCGCCGGCGACGAGCTCGCGCGGCCGTGGGTTCGGCCACATGCAGAGCGGCGAGCTACGGGCGCGGCAGGTCTAGGGAAAAGAGAGAGTAGGTGACGGAGCTCACCGAGCGGCACGCCGAAGGCCCTCGAAAGCTTAGGAGCTGCAGTCGTTGCCGGGGACGAGGAAGATCACTGGCGGCCGAAGCAAAAGGAACGGCTCGATCCCGGCGTAGCAGGGCTCTCCTGCTCGCGCTCGTGGTCGAGGATGAGGAAGTTGAGGTCGGCGAAGGCGACGGACAGAACGGCGAGGCGATGCGTCGACGGTGGCCGCGGCAAATGGCGAGGTGCGGCGGCGATGGCGCTTGGTCGCCGAAGAAAATGGACGGGGGAGAGCGAGGGGAGAGGGGAGAAGTGACGAGGAAGGTCCATGGGGAGTGAACGAAGCCGGGGCCTTATCCCCTCGCGTCGGTGGGCGTCGGTGGCGTCGCGCTGTCGCCGTTCCACCGGCGCTCGCCGGCGCGGCCATGGGCGTGCCGACACGCAGGGGAGAGAGAAGGGTGTTGGGCCTGGTGGGCTGGCTACGGGGCACTGTGCACTTAGGCCCAGTGCACAGTGCCTCGTTTTATTTTCTATTTTCTGTTTTGCTTTTTCTTTATTTATTTTCTGTTAGGTAATTGTTTAGGCCACTTTTGCACTTTTGTAAAATATGATACTTGGCCCAAATATTACAGTGCAATATTACCTTTCACCAAAAACTTGATTGGGCAAAGTAGGATTTTATTTGAATTTGATATTATCATAAATGGATTAAATAATTCTGTTTTGGTGCTGTTTCATGTTGTTTGAGTTACTTAGCTAACTCAACTATCTTTGTTTATATTTTTATAATTGCTTCTGGATTATTTTTTGTTTAATGAACATTTTTCCAACAGTGTTTGAGCAACTTCATATTTCACTTTTGAATTTTGAGTTGATTTTCAGAATAGAATTTGAATTGAATATTTAACCAAAGTGATTAGGCAATGCAAATGGAGATGACTTGGCATACTTAGCAGAG
This sequence comes from Thinopyrum elongatum, assembly GCA_011799875.1. Lineage (NCBI taxonomy): Eukaryota > Viridiplantae > Streptophyta > Magnoliopsida > Poales > Poaceae > Thinopyrum > Thinopyrum elongatum. The sequence goes on from CM022303.1 coordinate 57,137,148, forward strand.
TGTCACAGTGGCTATTACACAGGGGTGTTACAAATTCTCCTCCTCTAAAAGAAATTCTCGTCCCGAGAATTTAGGAGGTGGAAGGAAAGAGGTCGGGATATTCCTCCCGAAGATGATCCTCGCGTTCCCAAGTGGCTTCATCTTCAGTGTGATTCGACCACTGCACATTAAGGAACTTGGTTGTCTTCTGACGAGTTCGACGTTCAGCTTCATCGAGAATGCGGATCGGGTGCTCCTTATAAGAAAGATCATCTTGTAGTTCGAGCATCTCGTGATCTACTGCTCTGTGTGGAGATTCCTTGAAGCATTTACGAAGTTGCGACACATGGAAGACGTCGTGGATATGAGAGAATTGCGGTGGCAACTCCAATTTATATGCCACCTGTCCACGTCTGGCAACAATGCGAAAGGGGCCGATGTAGCGTGGAGCTAGCTTGCCCTTGATTCCGAAACGACGAGTGCCCTTCATAGGAGTGACACGAAGATAAGCTTGATCACCTGGTTGATAAGTCAGACCCCATCGTTTGCGATCATAGTTGCTCTTCTGACGGTCCTGAGCCGCGTTTAGATTTTCTCGGACAATTCTGACTTGTTCTTCGGCGTGTTGAATAATGTCCGGTCCCACAAGTGGTCGTTCCCCAGTTTCTGACCAATTCAGAGGGGTTCGACATTTACGTCCGTAGAGCACTTCGAAGGGGGCCATTTTCAAGCTGGCTTGATAACTGTTATTATAAGAGAATTCGGCAAATGGGAGAGATTCTTCCCACTTCTTACCGAACGATATAACACAAGCCCAAAGCATATCTTCAAGCACTTGATTAACTCACTCAAGTTGGGCTTGGGATTGTGGATGATATGCTGAACTCCATGTAATGTGAGTCCCCATAGCTTCTTGGAAACTTTCACAGAACTTGGAGGTGAAAAGACCGCCACGGTCCGAACTAATCTCCTTCGGAATACCGTGGAGTGAAACGATTCTGGAGATATACAATTCTGCCAGCTGACTAGCGGTGATAGTCTCCTTGACAGGCAGGAAATGTGCAACTTTGGAAAGTTGGTCGACGACGACAAGAATAGCATCGTGACCCTTCTGAGACTTGGGAAGACCTGTAATGAAATCCATTTGAACTTTATCCCATTTCCATAGAGGAATAGGAAGTGGTTGAAGAATTCCAGTGGGCTTCTGATGTTTTGCTTTCACGCGACGACATACGTCACATTCAACAACATATCGAGCAATATCCTGCTTCATTCTGGACCACCAGTACCTCTGACGAAGATCGCGATACATCTTGGTGCTTCCCGGATGGATAGATAGTGGTGTATCATAAGCCTCCTTCATGACTTGGTCAGTCATAAGTTTGAAACGAGGAACGACAATTCTATCTCTGAAATACAAGGTTCCGTCTTCAGCAATCGAGAAATCCCTGTACTTATCAAGGTGAAGCTCTTTCTTCATCAGATCTACTTCGGCATCTTTGGCTTGCACAAATGTTATAGCTTTTTCAAGATCTGGCTGTACCACAAGGTTATTAAGAGAACCCTGCGGAATGATACAGATGTTCAACTTGCGCAGTTCTTCATATAGCTGGGGTTGAGCTTGCTTAACCATGAGGTTGTTGCAATAGGACTTGCGGCTCAAGGCATCAGCCATCACGTTAGCCTTGCCAGGGGTATAATAAATACCACAGTCATAGTCCGTGATTGTTTCCAACCATCGCTGCTGACGGAGATTAAGATCCAGTTGAGTGAACAAATACTTCAAGCTTTGATGATTAGTATAAATCTCACACCGGTTACCAAGAAGGTAATGTCGCCACTGCTTTAAAGCATAGATCATAGCAGCGAGTTCGAGATCATGCAATGGATAGTTTTCTTCATGCGGACGCAATTGTCGCAAGGCATATGCAATTACTTTTCGTTCTTGCATTAGGACATAGCCTAATCCTTGACGTGAAGCATCACAATAAATTACAAAGTCTTTGCGAGAATTGGGAGGAGTCGGGAGGAGCAAGCACTGGAGCAGAAGTAAGCTTGTCCTTGAGAGTCTGGAAACTCTTCTGACATTTGTCTGTCCACTCAAACTTAACGCCTTTGTGGAGCAGAATAGTCAGGGGCTTGGCGATCTTGGAAAAGTTCTCGACGAATCGATGGCAATAGCTTGCAAGGCCGAGAAAACTTCGGACTTGCTTGGCATTCTTCGGAGGAGTCCAGTCAAGAATAGCCTGAACATGCTCCGGGTTAACGGCGATACCGTCCTTGGAAATCACATGTCCAAGGTAGGTCACTTCAGAAAGCCAGAATTCTCATTTGGAGTACTTGGCATACAACTTGTGTTCTCGAAGCCTTTCTAGGACAAGGCGAAGATGTTCGGCATGTTCTTCCTTATTCTTCGAATATACCAGAATATCATCCAGATATACCACGACGAACTTGTCGAGGTAATCCATGAATATATAATTCATCAGATGGGAGAACGTGGCTGGAGCATTCATTAGGCCAAATGACATGACGGTGTATTCATAGGAGCCATAACGAGTAACAAATGTAGTCTTGAGAATATCCTCTTCACGGACACGGATCTGGTGATAACCCAAGCTCAAGTCGAGTTTAGAAAACACCGATGATCCAACAAGTTGATCATATAAGTCATTGATGCGGGTAAGTGGATATTTATTCTGAATGGTTGCCTGGTTGATAGGACGGTAATCTTGGACCAGCCTATTCATACCATCTTTCTTCTTGACAAAGAGAGACGGTGCTCCCCAGGCAGAGGAACTGGGATGGACGAAACCCTTCTTAAGTGACTTGTCGATTTCTTCCTTAAGCTCGAGAAGGTGGTGCGAAGGCATCTTGTAAGGATACTTCGCAATAGGAGTGGTGCCAGGCTTCAAGTCGATAACAAACTCGACAGCTCTAGCAGGGGGTATTCCTGGAAGTTCTTCTGGAAAAACATCCTAGAATTCGCAGACGATTGGAATGTTTTCGATCCCCTCAAGCGGAGAAGCGTTCAACGCATTCAAGGCATAAATCTGAGCCTTGGCGTTCTGAGTGATATGAGCATGGTAATTCACTATCTCATCTGATGGGTGCAGGAGGTGTACCACCTTAGTGGCGCAATTGATTGAGGCGTAATGAGCCTTCAACCAATCCATTCCCAGAATAAGATCAATCAAGGAAGACTTGAGTATAATGGGAGAAGCGCGAAACTTCAACCCTCCAATATCAATGATGACATCGGGGCTGAACACAAAGGCTCGGCACTGGCCCGCGGGAGTGTTCACCGCTAATGAATGGTGTAGCGCTTCACTTCTAACGTCATGCATGAGTGCAAAATGTTGTGACATGAATGAATGCGATGCTCCTAAATCAAATAAAATGGTTGCAGGTAATGAATTAACAAGAAGTGTACCCATCATGGTTTCAGGTTGATCCTGAGCTTCAGCCATGTTGACGTGATAGTTCTGTCCACGACCATAAGAAGGTCTAACATTGTTGTTACGCTACTGAGGAATTCCACGGCCATTACCATGGCCAGCAGGAGGAAGAGCTAGCTGATTCTGACTCTGAGAGCAGTCTCTGGCACGGTGACCTGGCTGGCCACACTTGAAGCAGAGTCCACTGTCTGGACGTGGTGCAGGAGCTCGAGGTGTTGGAGCTCGAAGAGGCTGCCTCGGTGGTGGAGGAGGCAGACGAGGTGCAGCATAAGCAGGCATGTACACTGGAGCTGTTGGACGGTACATGCCTTGTGGAATCCAGATGCGGCGCTTCTGGGAAGACGAGACCGAAGATGAGCCCGCTTCACGAGTGCGTCTGGTCGCTTCCTTGTGCTTCTTCAGACCAGTCTCGACCATGATGGCCTTGTTCATCAAGGTGGCAAAGTCAGGAAAGTCTTGGACGAGCAGGGCTAACTGAATGTCATAGTGTAGCCCTTCACGGAACTTCTCCTACCTACGAGCATCAGTGGGGATGTCTTCTTCAGCATAGCGAGACAAGTCAAGGAACTCTCGCTGGTAGACCTCCACAGTCTTGTTGCCTTGAACAAGGTTGCGAAACTCAGCCTTCTTGCGTGCTATAATTGCTTGAGGAATATAGTGGGCGCGAAAAGCAGTCTTGAGCTCCACCCAGGTAACGACAGTCCCAGGAGGTAGGGTCTGTCTGTGGGTGGCCCACCATTGTGCTGCGGGTCCCTTCAGGAAGTAGGTCGCAAAGGTGACATAGTTGAGAGGAAGGACATCTGCTGACTCCATCTCATAGAAGATGTCACGCAACCAGTCATCGGCGTCCAGCGGATTAACTGCGTTGCGGAATGTCACTGGGTTGAGGCGGACAAACTCTGGCAGCGTTATTGAAGCTGGCTGCTGGTTGGCATTGGGTCGGGGGAACTGATCGATCACCCATTGCATGAACTGACGGTTCAATTCAAACTGTTGCATCATCGCGGCCATATAATCAGGCGGTGGCGGCGGTGGTGGATTGTTATCACCCATCCTGCTAAATTCAACAGGGGTAGTTTAGCAGAAGCCAATGCGAGTGTTTAGCAATAAGCATGATGTATCACGATGGAATTTAAGTAGTACAAAAGATGCTTAATAGTAGTCATTTAAGACATACAGATCCATACAGAGTCGGTTACATTCAGGCAGCATAACAACCCAATTTCAAAGCTAGACATGCTAGGCGGCATGCAGGCTCGCGGTAAGGAAGTACACAACGAGACATAGCAAAGGCTACATCAATGTCGGAGAAAACCACTGAAATGGGATAGCTGGAAGTGCGGACGACGGATGTTCATCGCAGAAGGATCCTGCGCTCCATGTGCACTCTGATGCAGAACCCGGTCTTGAGCTGAAAGAAGGGGTCCACGCGCAGGTGTGTGACCTCCCACGGCAGGCCAATCGATCCATGGTGGCATCTCGGTCCTGCGCGGGTAAAGGATATGCTCCGGATGTATCCCCGCACGAACAGCTGGTAGCAACTGCGGTATAGCCTTGTAGAGTCATGCTCGAGTGGCAAACAACTCGACGGCAAGAGCCCGAACAGTGCGATCCAGGGCCTGAGTACACTGAATCAGAACTCGTGGATCGTAGCGACGAGACTCATACGGGGCACAGATAGCTGTGTAGTATCCGGTAGCATCTCCAGCAGGGGCATACGGAATGTATCGAAACTTAGAAGCATCCAAGCTAGCGCTGAGCTCTCCTCGGAGACGTGCGACAGCAGAGTAGGCGGCATCATGGACTGCCATCTCAATCATCACGCCGATACCGTGGAAAAGGTACAGCTTAGTGTCTGAGTCATCCTGCTGATCATAGATACGAACATCAGCATAGTACTGCTCCTGGTTGAACTCGCGGTAAACCTCGTAGACCATGTACTCAGGGTACCAGCGGTAACCCAGTCTGATCAGAAGGGCGATCAGGACAGTTGGAAAACTAGGGGCATCTCGAGCCCAAGTGCGAAGCACAAGCTGCGTCGTAGGACGTGGTGGAAACAGACGATCCATCTGAAATAAAGGAAATTCAGGATTGTCATTTGACGATGAGAAGTATAACAAATCTCGAAGAGAAAGGTTAAACAAAACAATGGAAAGGAAAATGATTATCAGACTAATCAGATCAATGACAGGGAAATCACACAGAAACCCAGCTCTCCGGGTGGACGGAATTTACGAGATCCTAAATGTCGGCGTTAGTAAAAAAAATTAAACCCGAATAGAAGAGTGATCAGAGTCCCAGAGTAAAGACGAGGAATAAAAGATCCTAATACCACCCAGTTGGCAACATGGGCCCGTAAGCCACACAGCCAAGTTAGTAAAAGAGTTTTTGACGACTAGACTCAACTTCGGCCAAGGAGTTGGAAAGGGGGATTCCTAGAGGCAGTCGGCTCTGATACCAACCTATGACGACCTCGGCTTAATCGTGCACTAATCATACACGCAAATGCACATGATCAAGCCTAAAGACTCACTTGAAGATATCACAACACAACTCTAAAACATAAATAAAGTCATACAAGCTTTATATTACAAGCCAGGGCCTCGAGGGCTCAAATACATAGCTCGATGGCATACAAGTATCAGCGGAAGCATCAGATATCCGGGTACAGATATTACAGAGAAACAGATAGGCCTTTAGAAAGGCGGGGCAAAATAAAATACTACGATCGAAAGGCGTAGGCCTCCTGCCTAGGACCCTCCGAATCCTACTCCTGGTCGTCGGTCGGCTCCTCGTAGTAGTACTCGCCCGGCGGACTATCTGTTCCGAGTGACGCTGAGGGACGCGCACCCATGTGGAAGAAGAAATCTATATTTTGGGACCTACCCTATTGGAAAGACCTAGAGGTCCGCTCTGCAATCGACGTGATGCACATGATGAAGAATCTTTGCGTGAACCTGCTAGGCTTCTTGGGTGTGTACGGGAAGACAGAAGATACACCGGAGGCACGGGAGGACCAGCAACGTATGAACAAAAAAGACGGCATGCATCCAAAGCAGTATCAAGGTCCTGCCAGCTACGCTCTTACCAAAGCAGAGAAGGAAATCTTTTTTGAATGCCTGCTCAGTATCAAGGTCCCGTCTGGCTTCTCGTCGAATATAAAGAGAATAATAAATATGGCAGAGAAAAAATTTCAGAACCTAAAGTCTCATGACTGCCACGTGATTATGAGCAACTGCTTCCGGTTGCATTGATGGGGTTTCTACCAGAAAATGTTCGATTAGCCATTGTGAAGCTATGTGCATTCCTCAATGCAATTTCTCACAAGGTAATCGATCCAGAAATCCTACCAAGGTTACAGAATGATTTGGTCCAATGTCTTGTCAGTTTCGAGTTGGTGTTCCCACCATCCTTCTTCAATATTATGACGCACGTCCTAGTTCACCTAGTCGACGAGATTGCAATTCTGGGTCCTGTATTTCTACACAATATTTTCCCATTTGAGAGGTTCATGGGAGTCTTAAAGAAATATGTTCGTAACCGTGCTATGCCAGAAGGCAGCATTTGGAGAGCTTGGCAGGTATTCCAAGGGATCAGTCGTCGGCGAGATCTGTGTTCTTGGAACTCTATGATCATGGCATTTGCCTTGCATGGCTTTTGGAGGGAAGCACTTGCCTTGTTTCATAAGTTGAGGGTGAGGATTTCTTCCCATAATTGTATTTTACTCATATGTATTCCTTGCAAAGATATTATTAGGTACGTACTAGATTTAGTGATTCTTGACATTAAAACCACATAACAAATTACTTCATTTCAATATGCCTTGCTCATTTGTCACTGTGGAACTTGGAGTTTATTTTACTGTATTTAGATGACAGGGGTCAACCCAGATGGTATCACATTTGTTGGAGTCATTTTGGCTTGCACCAAGATCTATGCTGGAATCCTGGAACTTCTTTGCTCGTTTGCAGAAGAACATAATAAAAATGGCTAGAATTTTCTTTCCTGTTTCTCCCTAGCAGCACAACATGTGAATTTATATATTTTCTTTTTTGGTTTTGCTAAATGTTATATGCCTAAATTTTTTGTTGGCATCAGTTGAAGGTGTGTGTGGTGCGTTAGGAGGGGGGGGGGGGGGGGGGTAGCGTAGCGACGAGTGTCGAACCTCACGAGATGGGGACGACGCTGCGAGCGACATCTAGCTGCGGCGTTGCAGGTTGACGGGTACGGGTCAGGGGGTGCGAGGGTCGTCGGCATTGCTGCAGATTGACGGGGCTTAGAGGGATGGTCGTGACGGCGGCAAGTAAGGGCGATGGGGAGAGGTCAGCAGTGCCTCCCTGCTGCAGGGTGGAGGCGGGCAGATGGGGCGGGGCAGACTGGTGGCTGCGCGGAAGGAAGAAGAAAGGGAGGTTCAGTGTGCCGCGGTCGTGGCCATTGGATGGGGATCCAACGGCCCAATGGTCTTGGTAGAGTCATAGCTGGTACGGACGTGGCACAGATCTCGATGCATTTGGACGGACAGGACAGTGGGTGCACCTGCCATGAGAGCCCGGCCACACCCTCGCCGTAGAAGAAACGAAGACGGGTTAGCCATATGGATCAGAGGGAACAGCTAGTTATGGGTGAGGATTATCGTAGTCGTAGTCAAACACAACGTTAACTATTCGTTGAGAAATGCACGTACGCGTCGATCCAGACCACCTATGGGCCCGGTGTCCGCTGAACCTGGCCGGGAACGTGGCTGCCGATGGATGTTTCGTAGATCTCGACGTTCCAAAGTCCAAACCTTCCGAAACAGTCCGATGCAGAGACAGCTGAAGCCCAAGAAGGAGCAGCCAGCTTGAGACAGACAGATAACCATGGCGTCCTCCTCCCAGTCCCAGTCCCACCAAGAAGAGGAGGAGGAGGTGGGGGAGCTTGGGCACTACGGCAGCCATGGCGACCAGATCACCTCCCCACTCCTCCGTAATCACCGTCGTCACCATGGTTCCATGAGCCGCTTCGTCCCTGCTTCGACTCACTGCACGCTCCGGCTGACCATTTCGTCTCCCCTCTCCATGCAGTGCCGCACAGGCCGTCGACGTCGTGGAGCTCGCCGGAGCATGACGACCACGGCGAATCGTCCGAGAACTCGCCGATTGAGCAGGTGGCGCTGACGGTGCCAGTGGGAGACGACCCGGACACCCCAGTGCTCACCAAGGTTTTTTATTTCGGAAACACAATAATTTCGGACCTCACTGAAATATGCAAAATTTTGGAAATTATTTCGGATTTTTCGATTTAAAATTTCACTTAATTTTAATGAATTCAAACATAATTTAAATTTATTTTGAAATTAGTTTGAATCTACCTCAAAATTTCGAGGTTAAAAATATTTCAGACCCCACTGAAATATGCGAAATTTCGGAAATTTCACTGAAATTTCGTTAAATTTTTTAACCCTGGTGCTCACCTTCCGTATGTGGGTGCTGGGCATGGCGTCCTGCGCCGTGCTCTCCTTCCTCAACCGGTTCTTCTAGTACTGCAAGGAGCCGCTCACCATCACCGCCATCTCCGCACAGATCGCCGTCATGCCGCTAGGCCGCCTCATGGCCGTAGCGCTGCCCGAGCGCGCCTTCTTCCGCGGCAGGCCTTACGAGTTCACCCTCAACCCAGGGCCGTTCAACGTGAAGGAGCACGTGCTCATCACCATCTTCGCCAACGCCGGCGCCAGCACCGTCTACGCCATCCTCGTCGTCACCGCCGTCCGCATCTTCTACGGCAAGAACCTCACCTTCCTCGTCTCCCTCCTCGTCGTACTCACAATGCAGGTGCTCGGGTTCGGGTGGGCGGTGATTTTCTGGCGGTACCTGGTGGAGCCGGCGGCCGTCCAACCTCGTGCAGGTCTCCCTCTTCAGGTATGCCTGTGAGTCTGTCTGAACGCCTCTCCGGCAAGCAGCTGGTAATTACATTACTTAACGTTGTCAAATTTTAAAACTGGAAAGTTGAAAAAGAAAATCTTGAAGAGATTTTTCGTATATGTCTGGCTAGAGGTTGATGCGTGCAAGCAATGTATGCTTCCAAGTGGGAGTTTTTGAATTTTGAGCAAATTGGCATAAGCTATTGGTGATGTGGAGAAGTAGACACGTCATGTGGGTCATGACACGTCAGGCTGGCCCTGCTTAATTACATTCAAGAAAATTAGATGATTGCCACTGAAAGATTCTAAACACAACCATAAAACTCGGGATTAAGAGAGAGAAAACTCCGATCGAGGATTAAATTAGCATATGGCCCCTGTGAGTTGCTGGAGCCATAGATGCCATCCTCATTTTTCAAGTCAATGGCATTTTTTTAGTTAACAACACTTGAGAGTAATATATAGCATAAGGTTCCTGCACTGGTTCTTGTGACGCCCCCGGTTTGATCGTGCACTAATCATACACGCAAATGCACACGATCAAGCCTAAGGACTCACGGGAAGATATCACAACACAACTCTAAAGCATAAATAAAGTCATACAAGCTTTATAATACAAGCCAGGGGCCTCGAGGGCTCGAATACATAAGCTCGCATACAAGCGTCAGTGGAAGAATCAGATATCTGAGTACAGATATAAAAGAAAACACAGATAGGCCCTTAAAGGCGGGGCAAAAGAAAACACTACGATCGAAAGGCGCAGGCCTCCTGCCTGGGACCCTCCGAACCTACTCCTGGCCGTCGGCCAACTCGTAGCAGTATCCACCTGTGGGGTAGTAGTAGTCGAGATCGTCGGCGGGGCAGCTGTCTCAGGGGGCTCCGTCATCTGGTTGCATCAAAAGGATATGGGAGAAAAAAAAGCAAAGCAACCGTGAGCACTCATCCGAAGTACTCAGCAGGCAAGGATCTACACTACATATGCAACATTATCAAAGAGAGGCTGTATATGTGGACTAGGCTGCAGAAATGCCAGAATAGAGAGGAGGCCTAGTCCTATCGAAGACTAGCATCTTCAGAGGTCTTGCAGCATTAGAAGAGTGTAGATTAGTACCGTATAAAGTAGTAGTATCATTAAGTCTCATCCTCACCCAGAGATCCTTTCTCGACTCCCTGCGAGAAAGCAATCCCAGAGCCATAATGTCATCAACCTCGTCCTGAGATCCCTTCTCGACTCCCTGCGAGAAGAAATCCCAGAGCCATAATATCCAAATCTAGTTGTATCGATCGGGATACAACTCCAAGTGTCCGTTACCGAGGATCTGGCTATGCATAGATTAGTTCTTCCCTGCAGGGGTGCACCAACTTACCCACCACGGTCGATTAACTCCGGCCGGACACACCTTTCCCGGGTCATGCCCAGCCTCGGCCAAACGACACACCGCAGCCCTACCTAGAGCTCAACAGAGAGGTCCCCGCCGGTCTACATCCTAAGCACTCAGAGGTCTTGGGCCATCGCCCTGTGCACTCCGGGTCGTTGCACACACGGTGAAGCCAGGGACCAACACTACAGGATGGCGCCGGTCCGTCCGTGCCGCCATGCTAAACTGGACGTCTGACAAAGCTTTCGGCTGATGCATATGATGCAGAGTACCCATATTTATTCCCGCGTGATGGTTAGTTCTATCGGGCCAGAGGCCCACTCAAATCACATATCCAAACCGTTAGTACCTTGGGGGTGTGGTAACGAGCAGAGACTCACGATCGATGTGACCCCGTCGCCCCGTCTCGAGGACTTGCGGCAAGGGCTAAGAATGCCCGACCACGCCTCGTATTCTCACTCGGGCACCATCCAGGTCTACCCGTCTTCACATCACACGCGGGTACCCCTCAGGGTCAACCCGCCTTTCCAAATGACAATGTAAAGTCCAGTTATTCGTGTGTCCATAACATCAAGGGAATCCGAGGTATCACCCTCGTTGGATTCCCACTCGATATATCCGTCAAGGTGAACTCGGAGGAATCACCCTTGATGGGTTCACACTTGAGGTGTTGCTCGACAGCGTCGATATCGAAAGTGGGGAAGGAGGAATCACCCTCGATGACCACGACCGAATAGCTACTCTACAGAGTTAACATCAGAAGTGCTACAAGAGGTTTCACCCTCGGCACTCGATAGTAACGCTGCAGTGTCGATACAACTAAGGGGGGTGATGTGCGGTGCCGGGGCCTGGTCTTCAATCCCGTTGATCGGGTCTTCTGGTAATCCAGCGGGGCAGTCGAGACTAGTGGTGTCACTGGTAGGTCTCTACCTAGCCTATACTAGACAGTTTAGGATAAGTAGGTAAGGTTTCAAATGCAGGTTACAATAAACAGGCTATGCATCAGAATAGGTAAAGCAGTAGCAGCAGCATTTCTAATGCAAGCATGAGAGAGAAAGAATAGGCGATATCGGTATGCTCAAAGGGGGGGTCCTTGCCTGGTTGCTCGGCGGCAAAGGCAAGGTCGTCAACGGTGTCGTCGGGCTCCTGAGTTGCGTCGGTCTCGGGAACTGCGTCGGTACCGGGGTCTACCGAGAGAGAAGAGGGGGAAGAAACAGTAAATACAAAGCAGACAAGTGCTACACAATGTATGACATGACAATATGCAGTGCCGGGTGTGTCCTAACGTATGGTTGCATGTCACCGAGGAAGGGGGAATCCATCCGGGAATGTTTTCCCGGTTCCGGACATTTGTCAGATAGATGACCGGAGTGGAACAGTTCCATGTTCGGATAGTTAGGGACGTGTGATGGACGAACGGACCACGTACTCGGATTCGTCTCGAAATTCTGAGCAACTTTCATGTACAAAGTTTTTCGATCTGAGCTACGGATTATTTTATATGATTTTTCAAAGTTTTATTGATTTTCAGGAATTTATTTAATTATTTAAATTCGAATTATCCAAAACAGTAAAAGTGATGTCAGCATGATGAAAAGATGACATCAGCAGGTCAAACCCAGCTGACCAGAGTCAAACCTGACACTGGGTCCAGTGGGACCCACATGTCAGTGTCTCAGTTAAATAAACAGAGTTTAAACTAACTAAATAACCTAATCAACTAGTGGGCCCGCACTGTCAGTGACAGATTAGTGTTTTAATTAACTAATCATTTAATTAACATATTTAGTTATTTATAAAAATTATTTAAATGGGTGGGGCCCGTACGTCAGCGACCCAGTCAGCCCAGTTGACTTGGTCAACTGGTCAACAGGTGGCCCCGGGCCCATCGGTCAGTGGCACAGGGGCGGGGCCCACCGGGGCCAGGTCAGCGCCAGCCGCCAGAGCTCTCCGGCGAGCCCCGAGCCGTGGTGGAACTCCGGCGAGGTCGGAAACCTGCTGTGCTGCACGGTTTTGGGCGTGGCCGGGCGCGTTGGATCGGCCGCAGTGCGGCGCGTCCATTTGTGGTGGTGGCGCGGCCGGGGACGGTGCGTAGCGACGGCGGCGAGCACGTCGGCGGCGGCCGGACTCAGGTGGCGATGGCAAACGGCGATGCGGTGTGATAGCAAGCGAACTAAAGGGCCAGGTCGACCCTACGCAACGCGGCGAGCAGAGTGGGCAGCAGCACGGGGCCCAAGGGTCGCCGTGGCTACGCCGGCGATGAGCTCACGCGGTGGCGTGTTCGGGCGAGAAGGGGGGCGGCGCGTACGGTGCAGAGGAGAGCGTAAGGAGAGGGGGAGGAGGACGGGGTGCTCACGGCCGTTTCAGAGAAGGCCCGGGGACGGCTCGAGGTGCTCGGGGCGGCGCGAATCGACGGCGAGTTCCGGCGCGTCCGAAGGTGGAAGGCGGTGCTGGCGCCGGCGTTGTGTAGTGCTCCGGGTCCCGTGGTTCGACGGAGAAGGTGGGGAGGACGAGGCGGAGCTCGTGGGCACGTCGGAGCGACGAATGGGAGGCGGTGGCGGCTTTTAGAGAGGTGGTGAACGAGAGAGAGGGAGAGAGTGAGCGAGGGGGGGGGGGTGGGGAAGGCCAGTGGAGCGCGAGGTGCGGCTTTATCCTCGACGGGCGGCGCCGGCGCGTTGTCGACCGGGGAGAAGGGGGGGCCAGGTTGAGCGCACGCGCGGCGCTGTGGGACGGAGAGGGGGGGGGGTGAACAGCGCGAGGTGGGGGACGGCAGGCGGTGGGCTGGGCCGCCTGCGCTGACTAGAGCCCAGCCACTCGGGCCCTTTTTCCTTTTCTTTTTTTAATTTCTGTTTTGCATTTTCCTTTTAAACCAAATGACTTTAGTAAATTATGAGACTTGCCAAAACAAATGCTATGCAACATTTACCACTTTTAGAAAATGGTGTGGAGCATAAATGATTTCATTTGTATTTTATTTAATTGCAAAAGGATTTAATACTGCTGTTTTGTTGCTGTTTGAGTCAGTTAATTAATTTAGTAAATGTTGGTTATAATTTTAGAATTGTCTCTGGATTATTTACAACCTTACAACCTTATGAACTTTTATTCGCACTTTCATTTTGAATTTCCATTTGAATTGGAATTTGAAAAGAGATATGATCCAAATGATATTTAAGCACTGTTGATCATGATGACATGACATTATCAAAAGGGTGATCACTGTAGCTTAATACATGGGGTGTTACAGTTCTGAAAACGACTACTGAATGGTCTCATGCTCATGCCTTCCTTTCATTGAAACAACAGGGACAAAATAAAGCGAAATCTAGTGGCCATCCTAGGGAAATGCAGTGAGTTAATTAAGACAGACAGAACAAGATTAGAACAAAAACATTTATTTGCTTGAGGATAAGAGAAATCAATGGTTTGAACAATATATACTGAAAATGTTTGAGCAATTTTCCCTGAAAAGTGAGAACTCACGCTTTCAATGCATATTTCCACCAGGGCGCTCCACGAGGATGAAAGGCGGCGAAAAGGGGGATTCACGCGCAACCAGTTCTTCCTGGTGGCGTTCGCCTGCAGCTTCGCATACTACGCCTTCCCGGGCTACCTGTTCCAGATGCTCACCTGACTCTCCTGGATCTGCTGGGTCTTCCCCAACTCCGTGCTCGCCCAGCAGCTCGGCTCGGGCCTCCACGGGCTTGGCATTGGCGCAATCGGTCTCGACTGGGCATCGATCTCCAGCTACCTAGGAAGCCCTCTCGTCAGCCCCTGGTTCGCCACTGCGAATGTGGCTGCAGGCTTCTTCATCGTCATGTACATCATCATGCCTATCGGGTACTGGTTTGATTTCGACAAGGCGCAAACCTTCCCCATCTTCTCTTCCGGTCTCTTCACCTCGTCTGGGCAGAAGTACAACATCTCGGCTATCGTGGACGATCATTTCCATCTCGATACAGAGGCATATGAGAAAAACGGTCCACTGTACCTCAGCACTCTCTTCGCTGTCACATATGGTGTCGGCTTCGCGTCCCTTACCGCGACGATCGTTCACGTCCTCCTGTTTCACGGAAGGTAAAATTAAATCTTGTCAGTTTGTTGTGCACAATCGCATGGTCGCGGCAACTAATTAAGAATCAAAATGCTCGTGTCCAGGGAAATTTTGCAGCTAAGTAGATCAGCTTTTAAAGGCAAAAGTGTGGACATACATACGAAGCTAATGAGGAGATATAAGCAGGTCCCTGAGTGGTGGTTCATCTGCATCCTTGTCGTTAACATTGCGGTCACTGTATTCGCTTGCGAATACTACATAGAGCAGCTCCAGCTGCCCTGGTGGGGTGTGTTACTTGCATGCGCCATTGCCTTCTTCTTCACCCTCCCAATCGGAATTATCACGGCAACAACAAACCAGGTAAGGATTGTATCAACTTCCACGGCATGCTATACAGCTCTGGAGCACTAGATCCACAATTCACATTCTTCCATCGTATGCAGACCCCCGGATTGAACATCATCACAGAGTACATCATCGGGTACTTGTACCCCGGACGACCCGTCGCAAATATATGCTTCAAGGTATACGGTTATATCAGCATGCACCAAGCTCCGATGTTTCTGCAAGATTTTAAGTTGGGCCACTACATGAAGATTCCCCCAAGGACCATGTTTATGGCTCAGGTAAGCTCTATTAAGCAATATTCATTGTTTGTCTGCCATTTCCACTGCACAAGTGCACACAAGGTCATGTTGTATTGTGGCACTAACCAGCGACTTCTTGGAACATGGCAGGTGGTCGGAACAACCATCGCGGCATTTGTGTACCTTGCGACAGCATGGTGGCTGATGGACACAATCGCCAACATCTCCAACATTGAGCTCCTCTCAGCGGGCAGCCCTTGGACCTGCCCTGGTGATCATGTGTTCTACAATGCGTCAGTCATATGGGGTCTTATTGGCCCGCGCAAAATATTCGGGGACTTGGGAACTTACGCGGCAGTGAACTGGTTCTTCTTGGGGGGAACCATTGCCCCGCTCCTCGTATGGTTAGCGCACAGGGCATTCCCAGGCCAGAACTGGATCTTACTCATCAACATGCCCGTGATGCTCGGTTCCGTCTTCCAGATGCCACCCGCCACTGCGGTCAACTACACCACATGGATACTGATTGGGTTTCTGTCAGGTTATGTGGTCTATAGATATCGACGTGACTGGTGGGAGCGACACAATTACCTGCTCTTGGGTGCACTAGATGCAGGTCTGGCGTTCATGGCTGTCTTAATTTACTTGTGCCTTGGCTTGGAGAACATCAGTTTGAACTGGTGGGGCAATGACTTGGATGGATGTCCCCAGGCCTCTTGCCCCACTGCTAAAGGTATAGTTGTCAAGGGCTGCCCAGTGTACAACTAAGCATCTTGTCATCTGCGGCGGTCGTCCCTGGAAATTTGGAATTGTGAGCAAGCAGAGTTTGATGTAAATAACGAATGTTTGTTCGAACCTTTTAAAGATGAGAAATAGGTGTTATTTTATTGTTTTGTTCAAAGTACAAGAAAGATTCAAAATGACAACCTTGGTAGTAACTGCCTAAAGAACAATCTTAGTGCCAATAGGTTTTTACTGCCAAATTAACTGTTGTCCCAGCTACTCCCTCCATCCCATAATATAAGATCGTTTTGCAAACTAAAACAGCTTGCAAAATGATCTTATATTGTGGGACAGAGGGAGTAGTAAATTAGTGATTCCTTGATTCTTGGAAATCCAGTAAAAGCAGGTAGCACGTGACTTGCAAGTCGCAAAGTTTTCAACTGAAATTTCTGAATTTCTCACACACAATGTACCACACCTAGTAACTTTATGGCTGCAAATTCTTATCCTCTACTAGTATGTGCCACGACTTGTCAGTTGTCATTATATGACTTAATGACTGCATTTTGATACTCTACACAGAGATAATGATAGAGGTAATGCTCAGCTACTACTCTAACATTAGCAGCCCAGCTTTCTCCCCTCCAATAATCTTCTTATTTCACAGTGGCAGGCCAGTGCCAAGAATTTTCTTCAGAGAATACTCATGAAAAATGGACAAAATACGAAACTTTAGGCTTTGTAGGCGTGGTCTACACATCGCGTTGCTAAATGGTATTCGCTGTAGAGTTTACTCTGGGCCTCTTACCAGAGTTAGCCGCACCTGTCCCTACTCCTCTCAGTCTTGCGGATGCCGGTGGTCGGGCTAGTCCACAGGGGAGCTACGGGGTGCTGACAGAATTGAACTGGATTGGAGGGAGAAGGACGGCTGACCGGCGGCAAGGCATGGCTGCAATTTGGGGGATCGGTGCTGGAGACGACGAGGCCCAGGGACTGGTATATTCCTACCCACCCTCCCTTGGGCTGGACCATATGAGGCCCAGATTTCGATAGCTACTATGTATTGTTGGGCCGTTCCATTCTACGTGTACTTGGGCCTTGGGCTGGACTTTTTTATTCTTGCTTTTCATTCTCAAAAATAAAATAAAATCAATAGCATTTTGTAAACCTCAAAATAAAAAAATAAAAAATCAATAGCATTTGGTGACCATCTTTAGCTTCTTTTTTATTTGTTCCATTTTCTTGTCGTTCAACTCTTTTTTCCTCGTTGAATAACTTCACAAGTGTTTGTTTTAGATTTTTAATGTGATCATTCGAACTAATAATCTTAAAAATTATTCAACAAGAAGGTTTACCTTATATTTGTTGATGTGATCTAGCATTTTTTTATACCTATGGTACACTGTGACTTGACTACTTTTCTTATATTGTACCGTATTTGAAACTTTGTTTCACTCGCCATTGTGAATTATTCTGTATGTATTTTTTTTGTTTTTCTGTGTTAGTTGTGAAATGTAATGCAAGCATATTGTTCATTTATTCATATCCTACGCATTTAGGATGTGAATAGTCCTGTATGAACCTTTGTGCTATCCCGCTACAGTCACGCCACTGTTGCACGAGGACCTTTGATTCGACTTCACATCGACACCTGCACTAGATCGTGAGCTTGACGGTTGTGTGTCAGCTATGACACATCGCGTGCCCCGGCATGTGTGTCGTGCCAGGCCGATTGGTTCGGTGCGGAGGAGCACGGATGGCTCGAGCTATTGTGGCATCTGTCATATTCGTGGCCCGAGTTGGCCGGCTCCTGGACAGTCGTGGTAGCGTCCTTTGGTCGGAAGGCATCCCACCCATCAGCTAGAGACAGTAGCACATATCATCATTAGCGATGGCGGCGACTCACTCCTCCCTTTGATGCGGTTTGCTAGGTTGCTCCTTTTGGGCACGCGCTTCATTGCTGCATGGTCGCGAGGAGTGTCGGTGAACAATACGGTTGTTATTTGCGAAGTACTAGCTGGTGCATCTATCGGATGATCCTTATGCAATTTAGTGCTTGGAGCACAGCTTCATTTCCGAGGTGAAACTCTTGTGTTGGCTTTCATTGGTCGGTCACAATAGCGACGAACTTGGCTCGTAGCTTGTTGAAGGCGTCGTCTCCATGCGGGTGTTCTAGCCTTCATTGGCCGGTGTTGGCATCCAAAATGCAATTCCTTGTTCCGGCCGGACACAGTCGCAACAACTTGAGGGCGTTATTTCTTCTTGAAGGCGTTGTTGTGTAAGCAGTCGACTTAGTCAGATGTCTTTTCTGCATATCTTGAAATGATTATGTCATGGATGTTTATGGCTGCACGCTGTCATTTAATGTCAATAACCTCCTTGTCTTGCATCAACTTTAATAATTTGAATTATGGCTGTATGCATCCGGGGATTCAGAGATCAGGAGACTTGCCCTTACTTTTCGGGAAAAAAAGAGAGTAAAGATCTAGTAATACTAGTCGTCAACAGCAGTGCTGTTACAGACTTACAGTCACTGTCGTGTGGACCCCGAGCCCACGTGCATCTTTTGTAACAGTATTGTTGTTACTTCAGAAGATCACAGCCCCTAGATATATGGTGCATAATATGAAAGTGGAAGAGGGGGCTTAAATATGATCTGGCCCATGTAGAGTCAAGAACAAACACCTCAATCAGTTCAAGCCAGGAAACAACAGAACGTTAGCCTAATTCTTTTCTTCTGTTTTTCTTTTAGTTCCCATCGATGTCAATATCTTTTATAATGTTGTTTCTTGTAATACATTAACACAGTTGGATACTCTCCCTACTATTCACATAAGGAAGATCATTTTCTTGACTATTTCAATCATAGTTGCATCAAGATTAATAGGCTATATAATAATTACATAAAAAATATGCACCCTAATTTAATATACAACCATGGCATGAATATGATTGGACACCCCGTCATGACAAAGTGATTAATGTTATACCACAAATTTATTAAGCTAAATCCATTCAATTGAATTCGGATCCAGACATTGTGTGAACTTTCCAAGGAATACGTATCCAGACATTTGGGTCGTGTCGCTTTGGCTTTGTACTGGTCATGCCCTCTTTGGCGTTGTAGCATCTTCTTTCTTAATGAATACACATGCAACTCTCCTAAGTGGTTTGAAATAAATATTAGGTATCCGCATAAAAATTTGAAATTAAAACAAAATAGTGCACTATTCTAAAAAACCCAAGAAATTCACCTTTTTCCGGGGAAGAAAAAAAACATGTTTAAGCAAACACAACAATGAAAGAGAATATCAACATGAGAATTGAAACATCTCGTACCATCTTGAGCACCGGTCTTTGATTAATCTCAATTCCAAAAGTAGTTTTTTCCTCGAGTGGGAATAGTACTGATTGCATGTGCAGTTATTTTCATATTTTTGTTGAACTCGTCACTGCTCCTGCCCAACTCCAATGTACTCATGTACAGAACCCAGAACCAAACATTCATGTCGGTCTGCTACTGCTAACCAAGGATGTTGGACGCCATGATTGCTATGCTCTCTAATCTTGACGGATATCCTAGTGGAGTCATCGTGCTTCACGTGGACATGCATGGTACTCGCATCCTGCGGGCCTTACTCTCGAGAACCTGCACATGAAGCATGATGGGTCGTGGTGGCGAAGCCGATGCTACTACATTTTTTTATTTAAAAAGAGAGCATTCTCCCTGAACAGTATAATGGTGATGCACTGATGCCTCCAACGATGCTCCAACAATGCTACTACATGCTAGCGGCGTCGAGATCGGCACTGTGTCATGGTGGCAGCAGCAGCATGCCCTGCTAATGTGTAATGTGGTGATGCCTCCAAGGCTTCACGAACTCAACGTAAGTTAATGCAGTCGTTCGCCCTGAATCACCATTGATGGAATTCATCTGAAATTATCATTAGTGGAGTTCATCAATGTATAAGAAGAAACAAAAAACATTGCTGGGTCCCATCTCGGAAAATGTTATTATTGGATTTAGGTGTGGTATATATTAAGAGAGAGGCGTGCATAATATTTGCGATGGGAGAGATGATAGAGACCAGGCATACGAACCCTACAGATTAGGGCAAATTGAACACGAACAATGGTAATAGCGATGAGGAAACAAAGTGGCCTGTAGATGTACACTACTATATATTTCCAACGGGCTGGAACCAAGGGCGCATGTACGTGAGCAAACCTCATCCTTCTTCCCGTTTTGCACGTACGTGATTTTTTATTTTTTTTGAGTTGGTGCATGTACGTGAGTCTTTTTTTCTTTTTCAACACACACGTACGTGATTTAATCTCTGCCTTTTTGGTGCATGTACGTGAGTACTTTTTGGTGTATGCACACACACGTATGTGAGTTTTTTTTTAGGGACACACGTATGTGAGTTAATCTTTTTTTATTCACCTGAAAAAATTGGGATCATCTACACCATAATAATTCGGTCCCACACCAGATAAACGGCTCCTAATTTCTAATTAATATGGTAATTTCTTGGGAGTCTCTAATTAGTATAGGTATAGATTTGAGAATACGGCGAAGAGCTCGGCATTTACCTTCCAAATTCGAATGTCACCCTTTGGTTTCCATCTTCATGTATCTGTGTGTGCCCTACGCTCCAACCAACCAGCCATGCATCGCATGGCTCTCGTCGATTTGGATCTAGTAGCTCGTCAATTCTGCCAGAAAAGGACCTTTAATTAAAGGAGGGCGTACGTTGATCGGTACCCCGCTCCCACTGATGTTGCAATGCCAGATGCTGCTCCTTGGTGCATGCCTGGCTGAGATTTTCTTTGGCCCCGCTGGCAAAGCAGGAGCCGTACACACCGCATGTTCGTTGCGATTAATTTCTTCCTCACTCTAGCAAGCCGACATGGTTATGTTGACGGTTTTTGTTTTCTGATGTAAAATGTGTGACACTGCTAGGCCACGAATTATAAATGGAATCTACGCTTAATTATGTCTGCAAAGTTTCCTTTCGGTGTGGGATTTATGTTTCGATTCTGCCATTTTTGTTCAGTTTTGCTAAAACTCATCTAGATGAGATATAATTTGGTCTCATTCATTTTTTATAGCCATTGGATGTGATGCTATAAGATGCGTGTGTGCTGACGTGGGTTGTATTTGTTCTTATTTTCCAGATGAATGAGACTATATTATATCTCATCTAGATGAGTTCTAGGTACTCCCATTTTTGTTTATGATTTTATTAGGGCGTACGCATCCTCGTACTACTCAGTTGATTATATATATGGATGCGTGCATCGCATGCAATGCTTGGCAATTACTCACTCTGTTCTTAAAAGAGTGTACTTCCAACTTTATTGGAGGGTCAAACTATCTCAAAGTTTGATCGAGTTTATGCAAAAATATATCAATACTTGTGAAACTAAATAGGTATATGACGAAAATATATTTTATCATGAATCTAATGCTACTAATTTGATGGCATAAATGTTGATATATTATTGTATAAATACGATAAAACATAAAAAAAGTTTGACTTTTTAATAAAGTTGAAACGAACTCTTTCAAGGACGACGGAGGGAGTAACTACTACTACTTCCTACTACGATGCAGCGACGACGTCACAGTTCAAGAAGAATTACCGCGGAGGACCAGCAGGAACGCCAGCCACGGAACAGAAGAGGAGCTAGCCATGGCGTCCTCCTCCCGCTCCCACCAAGAAGCGGAGGAGGGGGGGCTCGATGGCGACCGCATCACCTGCCCACTCCGTAAGCTCGTCGTCTCTGCTCCTTCTTCCACGGACGCACGCGCCTCTGCTCCCGCTGGCCGCTCCTGCTGGCCATTTAATCGGTCCCTCCTCCCCATGCAGTGCCGTCGACGAGCTCGCCGGAGCGGGATGGGGAGGAGGAGAACTCGCCGATCGAACAGGTGGCGCTGACGGTGCCCGTGAGCGACGACCCGGACACGCCGGTGCTCACGTTCCGGATGTGGGTCCTCGGCGTCCTCTCCTGCGCCGTGCTCTCCTTCCTCAACCAGTTCTTCTGGTACCGCAAGGAGCCGCTCACCATCACGGCCATCTCCGCCCAGGTCGCCGTCGTGCCGCTCGGCCGGCTCATGGCGGCCGCGCTGCCGGAGCCGGTACCTCGTGGAGCCATCTACGCCATCCACGTCATCCACGTCGGCGCCGGCGCCGGTACCGTCTATGCCATCCACGTCGTCACCGCCGTCCGCGTCTTCTACGGCAAGAGTCTATCCTTCTTCGTCTCCCTCCTCGTCGTCCTCACCACGCAGGTGCTTGGCTTCGGGTGGGCGGGCATATTCCGGCGGTACCTCGTGGAGCCGGCGACCATGTGGTGGCCGTCCAACCTCGTGCAGGTCTCCCTCTTCAGGTACACACGCTTCCCACATCTCCGGCAAGCAACATGATTAGTTTTAACCGCTAATTAGTCATCACATTACACACAACTTAAAACTACTTGGTCAGAGGGTTGACTTGTTGATGCTTGAGCTTAATTCACAAGCCACGATTATTTATTATTATTATTTTTTTATATTGAAAAATGTATGCTTATTGCAAGTAAGAGTTTCTTTGATTTGGTTGAGCAAAGACCAGTAGCTGGCTAACTGTACCTCTCATGGATCATGACACGTCAAAATTACATCATGATCACGTGGTCTGAGTTGGAGGGAAGTAGCCGGTTCTAAATTCAACAATTCGGTGGGATTTTCGTCAAAATTACCCATGCCGACTCGCAGTTTCGC
Organism: Thinopyrum elongatum; assembly: GCA_011799875.1. NCBI lineage: Eukaryota > Viridiplantae > Streptophyta > Magnoliopsida > Poales > Poaceae > Thinopyrum > Thinopyrum elongatum. The sequence goes on from CM022303.1 coordinate 57,159,994, forward strand.
ATCCCTCACGCACACAACACATGAGGATTTTCCCGCCAGTAGCCATGTTGGGCCGCCTCGTCGCCTCCCTCACAAGTGCGGCACATGAGGTTTTTCCCGCCAATAGCCATGTCAGACCGCCTCGTTCGCGCATACGGCAATCAAAACGTACTCCCTCCTTTCCGGTTTATAGGGCTTAACTCAAAAATCTCACCAATTAAGATAGATGATGAGTGATGAAATAATTTCAATACTAGTTTGTAAAAGTACTCAATTAATGTGCTCGTTTTCATTTACCAATGCATTAATTACAATGCATGCATGCATATGACTAATAAATACGTAACTAAGAACTTCTACATTCATTGGTGAGCTTTCTTTTAATCCTTGCATGCAATGATTTAATGCACTCGATATCTGAGTGTGTGATGTGAAGCAATAGAAATGAGACTTATAAAATGGGAAAATGAAAGTTTTGAAACAAGCCTTATAAACCGGAAAGGAGGTAGTAGTTTGGACCGCATCTGCTCCCTCAAACCACGTTGGAGGTGTTGCTCGAGCAATTTAGGACATGCTGTGTGAAAATTCCTTCCATGTGGTTAGTTGTTCTACCGCCAATGTAATTAACTGTTAAAAAATCAATAGTTTACACAAACATATAATGGAAATGTACAATTTTTCTTCAAAAGAACTTAAATGCATTTTTCTCATCAGGGCGCTCGATGAGAATGAAGGGCGTCGAAAAGGCGGCTTCACGCGCAACCAGTTCTTCCTGGCGGTGTTCGTCTGCAGCTTCGCGTACTACGTCTTCCCGGGCTATCTGTTCCAGATGCTCACCTCCCTCTCATGGATCTGTTGGGTTTTCCCTCACTCCGTGCTTGCCCAGCAGCTCGGCTCAGGCCTCCGCGGGCTCGGCATTGGTGCGATCGGTCTCGACTAGGCGTCCGTCTCCTCCTACCTTGGGAGCCCTCTCGTCAGCCCCTGGTTCGCCACGGTGAATGTCGCCGCGGGCTTCTTCATCATCATGTACATAATCACGCCTATCGGGTACTGGTTTAACTTCTACAAGGCACATACCTTCCCCATCTTCTCTGCCGATCTCTTCACCTTGACCGGGCAGAAATATAACATCTCGGCCATCGTGGACGACCATTTCCATTTCGACATGGAGGCCTACGAGAGAAACGGGCCACTATACCTCAGCACTCTCTTGGCAATCACATACGGTGTCAGCTTCGCATCCCTTACCGCGACGATCGTTCACGTCCTCCTGTTCCACGGAAGGTAAGAATATGTGGGTATGTTGTGCAAAACCACATGGTCGTGGCAACTAAGGGTCATGATTCTTGTGTCCAGCGAAATTTTGCAGTTGAGTAGATCAACATTTCATGGGAAAAGTGTGGACATACATACAAAGCTAATGAGGAGGTATAAGCAGGTCCCGGAGTGGTGGTTCATTTGCATCCTTCTTGTTAGCATTGCTGCCACCGTATTTCCTTGTGAGTACTACATCGAGCAGCTCCAGCTGCCCTGGTGGGGAGTACTGCTTGCATGCGCCATTGCCTTTTTCTTCACCCTCCCAATTGGAATCATCACAGCGACAACAAACCAGGTAAGGGATTCCAACAACTTGCATGATCTAGGGCACCGGATCCACAACTCACATTCTTCCACTATATGCAGACCCCGGGATTGAACATTGTCACAGAGTACATCATCAGTTACTTGTACCCTGGACGACCAGTCGCGAATATGTGCTTCAAGGTATATGGTTATATCAGCATGCATCAAGCTCTGATGTTTCTTCAAGATTTTAAATTGGGGCACTACATGAAGATTCCCCCAAGGACCATGTTTATGGCTCAGGTAAGTGCCAGTAAGCCATATACGTAGTTTATCTGCCATTTTCGCTCCACAAGAGCACACAAGATCATGTTGTATTGTGACAATATGCAACAACTTCTTGGAAAAATGGCAGGTGGTAGGAACGTCGATTGCGGCATTTGTGTACCTTGGAACGGCGTGGTGGCTGATGGACACAATCCCCAACATCTGCAACATTGAGCTTCTCTCAGCGGACAACCCTTGGACATGCCCCACTGATCATGTGTTCTATGATGCGTCGGTCATATGGGGACTTATTGGCCCGCGCAGAATATTCGGGGTCTTGGGAACTTACTCGGCAGTGAACTGGTTCTTCTTGGGAGGTGCTATTGCTCCACTGTTAGTATGGTTTGCACACAAGGCATTCCCCGACCAGAAGTGGATCTTACACATCAACATGCCCGTGATGATCGGTTGCACCGTCAAGATGCCACCTGCCACTGCGGTAAACTACACCACATGGATACTTATTGGGTTTCTATCAAGTTATGTGGTGTACAGATATCGACGTGATTGGTGGGAACGGCACAATTATCTACTCTCAGGTGCACTAGATGCAGGTTTGGCGTTCATGGCTGTCCTAGTTTACTTGTGCCTAGGCTTGGAGAATGTTAGTTTGAACTGGTGGGGCAATGAGTTGGATGGATGTCCCCTGGCTTCTTGCCCCACTGCTAAAGGTATAGTTGTCAGGGGGTGCCCTGTGTACAACTGAACATATTCTTGTGTGTGTACCGGTCCTGAAGAAATTTTGGAGTGAGAAACCATGCATCGATGTAAATAAAAAATGTTTGCCCAAGCCTTTCAAAGATGAGAAAATGGTGTTAATTATATTATTGAAAATGTCAGAAGTCTCAAAATGGGAACCTCCGTAGGTAGCCTCGTAAAGAACAATTTTAGTAATAGGTTTTGCTGCCAAATTAACTATTGTTCCAACTTGTAAAGTACTGATTCATTGATTCTTCAAAATCTAGGAAAAGGAGATTTGCACGAAATTGACCACCACTAGTAAAAAATGTTGATTACTAGGTATTTTAAAGTACTGATCTGCAATCATTTTTATGATGTGAAAATTTACACATCTATTTTTAAAAATTAGATATAGAAAACTAGCAAACAAATATGTGAAAATAAGTTTTTTTACAAGCATGCTTGAGTCTTTTGCTTGAGAGCACACACCCATGTCATTTTTTTTTACTTTTTTCGATAAAGGGTGGATTTTATTGACTCGAAATGAAGCATCAAGTGAATACAAACACAATGAGCACACACCCGGGCTCTGCATAATTAGGATGCACATGACCAACACCAACGCACACACAAAAATAAACACGCCGGCAGATCGTAAAGTCATATAAGACCAAAACTATGCCTGAGTGAGAAAGAAAAAGACTTCCAGACCGATCAACACAACGATTGACAAACTACAACAACAGTCATATCCGCACCAACCATCTCTTGACACCACAAGGACAAAGAGTTTCTTCAACAACAACGCCTTCAGGAAGTAATGACACTCAAGCGCCATCGTTACCGGATTTTACAACCAAATGCTAGAATCTAGGTTTTCACCCTGAAGAACGAGTCCAGAGCACATCCGAGCAATGCCTTCAACAAGGGAACGATGCAAATAACATCGTCATTGCCAGGTATAACCTCAGTTCAGACCTAGGGTTTTCACCTCGGAGCTCAAGACTGGGTGCTCAAGAAGCATCATCAAATCGAAGTCAATTTTGTGTTGTCGCCACCACTTTTCCACGATCCTAACAACTACATGCACTAGGCTAGAAATCCACAGCCGCCGCTGCACAACCATATCCTATGCGTCAAGTCATCATCCATAGATTGCATCTTACCGTTGAAGGCAAACTGGCCAAAGGGACATCCACCAAAACTTACAAAGGAGCCTTCTGACTACATCTGACAACATCACCGGTACGAGCCATCGACAGCAGCCACAAGATCTGGAGAGATGAACCCTCACAAAGAACTTCCTGTGACCACCGCAATCCGTGATGAGCGCGTCCACCATGTAGGACGTGTGTCGCCGATCGGTCACCTGGCTTCCACGACCCGACTAACGCAGTAGCAGCCCCAAGGCTACGGACTGGCCAGGCACAAACCCATAGAAGGATCCAGACAAAACGCATCTGTCCATTTTAGATCGAATCAGGGGAAGCTGTTTGGAGCGGCCAGGCCATGAATAGGAAGAACCTTGCATCATGGAGGAGCTACGCCTCATATGGAATCCCCACCACGAGCTGACCATGCCAAACTGACATTGAAGAGCAGCACTAGCACCAACAAATCACGGAACAAATGCTAGATCGGGAGAGCAGGATTGGGGAGGGAATGGTTCATGCGAAGGGAAGTGCCTGCCGCCGCCGACTGGCTGGCCGAGGAGGCCGGTGACGGCGAGGTGGATCAAGAAAGGATGGAGTCGAGGTTGCTGACGACTGAGGTGCCTCCAGAGTAGAGAGAGCGACCCGGGAGGCGGTTTCTCTCCCTTAGATAAAAACCCGTTGGCCTTTTTCAATTAACAACGAACTTATTTGAAAGCACAAGTGCTCCCTGGGTGATTTTGGTAATTAATGTCAACACATCTCTTGTTGGACTAATACCTTTATCTAGTATATTTCAGATGAGTTCAACAATGGCGTGGTAAGGACAAGAGGATGTGGAACCCCTTCAAAATGCTAAGGACAAAGATTGGCAAAAGCTCAAGACTCTTCATTTTCATTTTAGTGATCCAAGATCACATTGAGTCCATAGGAAAGCCAATACTATTAAAAGGGGATGAGGTGTTGCTTAATGGTCTACTTGCTCAAAGTGCTTAGTGATATTGGTCCAAAACCCTCAACCACTTTCTCATTTCCACATATGTCGAAAACCCCAAAGTCAAACTCGGCCCCACCGATTTGATCTATCCGGCGCCATCGAGTTCTTTTGACATTGCCACTGCCAGAAACCCTAGACAATTTGGTCACACCGATACGGATCTCGGTCTCACCGAGATGGCCCTGCAAACTCTCTGTTTCCCTTTGTAACATTTCGGTCTCACCGAAATGAGCAATCGGTCCCACCGAGTTTGCTTGACCAACTCTCTGTTTGCTCGTTGCTGAAATCGGTCTCACCGAGTTCAAGCAATCGGTCACACCGAGATGAGGTTTTGCCCTAGCACTTACACATCGGTCCCACCGAGTTGATGCAGTCGGTCCCACCGAGATTCCTAATGTTCACATTTTGAACTGAATCGGTCTCACCGAGTTCCTCTATTCGGTCTGACCGAGTTGGGTCAAATGTGTGTAACAGTTGGATTTTGTGTGGAGGCTATATATACCCCTCCACCCCCATCTCCATTCAAGAGCGAGCCATCAGAACGTGCCTACACTTCCACTACTCATTTTCTGAGAGAGAACCACCTACTCATGTGTTGAGACCAAGACATTCCAATCCTACCACAAGAATCTTGATCTCTAGCCTTCCCCAATTTGCTTTCCACTCAAACCATCTTTCCACTATAGCCAAATCTGTGAGAGAGAGTTGAGTGTTGGGGAGACTATCATTTGAAGCACAAGAGCAAGGAGTTCATCATCAACACACCGTCTATTACCTTTTGGAGAGTGGTGTCTCCTAGATTGGTTAGGTGTCGCTTGGAACCTCCGACAAGATTGTGGAGTTGAACCAAGAAGTTTGTAAGGGCAAGGAGATCGCCTACTTCATGAAGATCTACCCTAGTGAGGGAAGTCCTTCGTGGGCGATGGCCATGGTGGGATAGACAAGGTTGCTTCTTCGTGGACCCTTCGTGGGTGGAGCCCTCCGTGGACTCGCGCAACCGTTACCCTTCGTGGGTTGAAGTCTCCATCAACATGGATGTACGATAGCACCACCTATCGGAACCACCCCAAAAATCTCCGTGTCTACATTGCGTTTGCACACTCCAATCCCATCCCTTTACTTTCTTGCAATTAGCATGCTTTACTCTTTCCGCTGCTTATACTCTTGCCATGCTTGCTTCAAATGTATTGTGAATGCTTAATCTTGTGCTAAAACTCCACCTCAACTTGAAGAAGTTAAAAATTGCCACTTTTGCTTGTTGAGGGTCTAATCACCCCTCTCTAGACACCTCTTCTCGATCCTTTCATTATTAGAAAACAAAAGGGAAGAACAAAAGTGATATGACAGCGCTGTAGTGCTCCACGTTATGAGCGTGGGCTAATCACCGGTGCTCTCTAGGAGAGTGCATCATATAGCTGGCAACAAGCGAGTTATAGGCGTTCCCCCTAGTCTCATATTGTCACGACCAAGATGTGATATGGTCGGACTAGTTCATGATGGTGGTAGGGGGAGGGGACGGTGACTGAGAGAATCAAACTAGGGTTGGAGGGGCTTGGCGTTGGTGCGGTTTGGTGCAACAGCTATATACTTCCTATTTTTTGTGGGTAACAATATATCCTTCTTATTGTCAGTTAGAAGGTGAAAGATTGTGGATATCGCCTATAGGGGGGATGAATAGGCGCTTTAAAATAATTACGGTTTATGCTTGAACAAATGCGGAATAAAACTATCGTTTAATTTATCAAGCACAAAACCTAAAACAACTAGGCTCACCTATGTGCTCAAACAACTTATGCTAAGCAAGATAAACAACTAAGTGATAGCAAGATATATCCATGAAACACTATGGCTATCACAAAGTAAAGTGCATAAGTAAAGGGCTCGGGTAAGAGAAAACCGAGGCACGTGGATACGATGATTTATCCCGAAGTTCACACCCTTCCGGATGCTCCGTTTGGAGCGGTGTGGAGGCACAATGCTTCCCAAGAAGCCACTAGGGCCACCGTAATCTCCTGACGCCCTCGCGCAATGCAAGATGCCGTAATTCCACTAAGGGACCCTTGAGGGCGGTCACCGAACCCGTAAAAATGGCAACCCTTGGGGACGGTCACCTGTACCCGCACAAATTGCTTGGGGTAATCTCCACAACTTAATTGGAGACCCCGACGTTTCCCAGAGCTTTAGACCATAATGATTGAGCTATGAGACACCACCAACTGTTTAGGGTGCCCAAGCACCCAAGAATAACAAGCTCTAGGGTACCATGCACCCAAGAGTAATAAGCTACTCAAACTTCACTTTCCACGTATCACCGTGGAGAACTAAGACCTATGCACCAAATACAATGGCAAGGGCACATGGAGTGCCCAAGTCCTTCTCTCTCATCCCATCAAATCTACTAATGCTAGGGAGGAATATGAGAGGAAGAACAAAAAAGAGAACACAAAAAACTCCAAGATCTAGATCCAGAGGGTTCCCCTCACATAGAGGAGAAAGTGATTTGGTGGAAATGTAGATCTTCATCTCCTCTCTCTCTTTTCCTCAAGAACTAGCAAGAATCATTGGAGGGACTGAGAGATAGAAATCTCAAAGAAGCTCAACAATTGGGGCAAAACACGAGCACCAAGGATAAGATTCATTGGGGAAGAAGACCCCCTTTTATAGGTGTGGACGAATCCAACAGTTCTGCTGACATGCCGCACACAAGCGGTACTACCGCTCCTAGGAGCGGTACTACCACTTCCGGCGGAAGTACTGGAGAGTACTGTGTTACTAAGTTGGTCGACCGAGCGGTACTACCGGGCAGTACTACCGCCATAGAACCATGAAAGCTGCGAGGGACTATATAAGCAAAAAAGATAAAAGCGGTAGTGTGACGGTAGTAGGCAGCAGAAGTACCACGTAAAGCGGTACTACCGTTGGACAGAGCGATACTACCATTTGAAGCGGTACTACCGCCAAAGCGAAGAAGAGTCTAGCAGCCCAAAAATAAGCGGTACACTACAAGAAATACGTCAACTTGCGACCATCACTATTGGTCACTGAATGGTCATTGTTTTTCATTTGCGACCTTTTTGTGACCAAAAACAGTTGGTCAAAAGCTGGCCGTCGTAAACTGAAATTAACGACCTTCTTCGGGATAAGGTCGTAGACGTTTACGACCAAAACAAAAGGTCGTTGAACCAATGACCTTTTGTTTTGGTCACTAGCTGTCTGCCCAGGCCACGTCGGATCCGACGTGGCAATCTGACGTGGCAAAATTGCGACCAATTGAAAAGGTCAGTGATAAGATTCAGCCCGGTCCAATTCGACGCTTTACATGGGCCGAGCCCAACAATTCAGCCTTTTTAATATATATTTTTCTTGTTAATTTTCGCTAGCTACATGGTCCTAGCTTTACATTTCAGCCCATTAAATGCCCCTTTGTTTTTTTTCTATCAAGTTTGGTCAGCAACATGGGCCAAGCCCAACTGTTCTGCCCATTAATTTTTATGCACATTTGGCCCTTCAAGAATGTAGGTACTATTTTGTGCAGCCCAATTCTGGTTTATATTCCGCCTTTTTATACCATCAAATAATAATTCAATCTTGGAGTTGGTCCAGTACTCTTTTCAGCCCACTCACATATATTTGGCGATTCATACAAATGATTCTCCTTTCTAATAAATTTTCAAATAACTTCATAATTCAGCACTAAATATGTTTACATCACGGGCCCTAAAGCCCTACAAAATAGTATCACTTGTTCCTATACAGAACTATCAAATCATACGTACAACAAAACAGAATACAGAAAATTTAGTTTGACAAAAATAATTTTTCTTCCTCTTCCATCTTCCAGAACTCACAATACCTGGCATTGGAAGGATCAGCCATTAGAAGCATATAGAATACAAGGGAAACAATCAAAATAAAGAAATGAAAGGCACACACTATGAAAATTACGACAGCACCAATATCTTTATATTACCATAACAAACAGAAATGTAATCTGATTGCATAAGACATGACATTATCAACAAGACAAAGCAAAATTTATAGTGCCAGCTCAGGAACAAGGCAAAGCATATTTTACAGTGCGAGCTCAGGATGCCACTATGCACACTCCAAAAAAATCTAAACGGTGGACAAGAGAGCAGGACACAACTGTACCTGGAAATGCTGCTAGCTAGTGACAAAAGTAAGTTGGTCAGAGCCAAAGAGGGATCTGCCAAAGTTGCCAGCCATGCCGAGAAGTATGAGGTAACCGGTGATCTTCTCCTGGTTCTCCTTGATCTTGTCCTCGAAGTTCTTCCTCTCCAGGTTGTCCCGCTGCAGCTTGTCCTACACCACCCAGAAACAAAAAATTCAGATCAACAACTGCATAAATCATCCCTTGTTTGCTTATCTAAACCAGACACTACTACTATTTGTGAATATAGCAAATGTAAATGGTAAACAACACTTGAGAATATAGCAACAGATTAAGAGCATATTGTTTAGCATCACACAGATAGTAGCATAATGCTACAGGAAGCTATTAGGATAAAGTAGAGCTTCTACATTACATAGTCAGATATGAAGGACCAAGCAAACTGTTCCGAAAAAGATAAGTTACAGAGCAATCATGTATTGACCATCCTACTGGTAGCAAGGACATAAAGATGATCACTTAACAAGCAGTACCAACATGAGTAAATCACATACTGAAGTGCAATATAATATCCCAGCTGCCAAAACACCATATTCCACACAAACCGAAAAAGAGCATGCGCCGGAGGACATATAAATATACCATGTGTAACACCCCTGTGTTACTACCACTGTGATCAGCTGCTAATATTGCCAAGTTATATCATTTGCAGTGCCTAAACATAGTGGTTATCCAAAGCAAATCAACTCCAATTTGAAAATCAACTCAAAATTCAAAAGTGCAAAATAAGTTTGCTCAAGCACCTTTGGAAAAATGTTCACTAATTAGCAAATATTCCAAGAGCACACATAAAAATATCACCAGTAATACTTGGATTAATTAAGTGACTTAAACAATTTGAAACAGCATCAAAACAGCAATATTAAATTCATTTAAAATCATTTCTAATTCAAATGGAATCCAAATCTGCCCAAACCAATTTTTGGTAAAGGCTAATATTGCATTACAATATTTGGGACAATTCTCATACTTCGCAAAAATGCAAAAGTGCCCTAACTAAATTAAAACAGGAAAGAAAAGTGAAACAGAAAATAAGAAAAAGAAAAAGGCTTAAATTGGACTGGACCAAGTGCACAGTGCACTAGCCCAGCCCAGCAGGCCCACCTCACCTCTCTCCCTCGCGCTGTCGTCCTCCCGCTGGCCGAGCCCATGCGCGCCGGCGCGTCGCCGCCACCGACGAAACAGGGACGAGGGGAGGATAAGGTCGACCTCCTCCATCCCCCCCTGGCTCCCTCGGTCACTCCCCCGTCCTCTCCCTTGCTCGCGCCGTTCCTTTTCCAATCAGATCCCCCTCGACCGAACGCCGCCATCGTCGCCGCTCGCCGTTGCCGCGGCCACCGCAGCTTCCACGTCGCCTACTCAAGTCCCACAGCTCCGCCGTCGACTGCAGCGTCGAGTGGTGTTACTTGGACGAGCTGGGACCCCCTGCATCAAGCGCATCGTCCTCGTCTTCTTCCTCTCGGACGCCGGTGATCTTCTCCAACTCCGGCGACGTCTGCTGCTACTAAGCTGTCGAAGGCCTTCCGTGGCCGCTAGGTGAGCAGCAGCTCCTCTCCATTCACCTCTACCCGCTCCAAATGGCCCGTGGGCGCGGATCCACTTTAGCCGAACCTGCCGCCGTGGAGCTCGTCGCCGACGAGGCTCTGGTGACCAAAAGGTCACGGGCGCGCGTCTGTTAGGTCGGCCGCATCGCGTAGAGCGCGCCTAGCTGCTTCGTTCGATCGTCTGCGCGCTGCACCGTCGATTCCACCGAGCTCCCGAACACGCCGCCGCCTTTGCCCGTCGCCGGCGATGTTTCCGGCCGAACCCGGCCCTGCCACCACCACCAGACGACGCGGCGTTGAGTCCCCATTCGAACGCAACCAAAATCACGCGAAACGGCGCATCACAGCGCGTTTCCGGCCAACTCCGGCGATCTTCCGCCGTGAAAACGGATGCCGGCGTTGAGCCACCGGCCGCCGCCGACGTGGCACGATGGGGTCCACCCCTGGGCCGCTACCAGTGGGTCCCAGGGGGCCCAGCTGACCCGTTGACCGTGGTCAACGTGCTGATTGGGCGCAGCCCTGTCGCTGACATGTGGGCCCGCCTCATTTAATTGTCTAATTAATCATTTTGCTAATTAATTTTAATTAATTAAATAATTAGTGACACTAACAGATGGGGCCCACTCCCTAATTAACCCTGCTAATTAAGCTAATCCACTGTTAGTCTAAACAGAGGTTGACATGTGGGTCCCACTGGACCCACATGTCAGGTTTGACCGAAACAACCGAATGTTGACTTGCTGATGTCAGCATGTCATCATGCTGACATCATAATTCATTTTTTGTAAATAAAAATAAATCCAGACGATCAATAAATCTTTAAAAATTAATAACTTTTAAACCGTAGCTCAGATCAAAAAAGTTAAAACATGAAAGTTGCTCAGAACGACGAGACGAGTCTGATCGTGCCGTCTGTTTCCTCATCGGAACCTCCTACGTAGGAGAACTCATAACTCCGAGCTCGATTCCGGTAGATGAATAGTGCACACACACCGGTTAATAAATCCCAGATTAATTCTAAAATAACTAAAATGACTTAGAGGCATATTTAGGCAACCCTACACTTCATCATAGCATCGCACGTACTGTGTTGCATTTGATTGCATTATATTTACTTGTTTCCTCCCCCTCTTCTCTTTCGGTAGACCCCGACGTTGCCGTAGCTCCTGAGGCAGACGCCACTCCGGAGTACGACTACGTCCCCGACGACCCTGCCCTTGCCGTCGAGCAGACAGGCAAGCACCCCCATTTTGAGCATTCCGATATCACCAAATCTCTTCCCTCTTATGCTTGCATTAGATGTTACTGCTGCTGTTACCATCCTATATCTGTTGCATAGCCTGTTTAATTGTAGCCTACTGTTGATACCTGCTTGTTATCCTAAACTGTTTAGATAGGATGGGTAGAGCCTGATCAGAGACCCACTTGTCCCGACTGCCCCGATGGACTCTCAGAAGACCCGAGCAACAGGATCGAAGATTAGAACCTGGCACCGCACGTCACTTCCCCTAAGATGCTCGACACTGCTGGGTTACTATCGAGTGCCGAGGGTGATACCTTGTCAGCACTTCTGATGATAACCTTGTAGATTAGTTAATCGGTCGTGGTAAGCGAGGGTGATTCCTCCTACACCACCCCCGATGCCGACGCCGTCGCGCAATCTCTCAAGTGTGGACCTCGAGGGTGATTCCTCCTTCGTTCACCTTGATGATAACATCGAGCGGGAATTCCATCGAGGGTGATTCCTCAGGGTTCCCCTTCGGTGTCAGACACACAGCTACCTTGGATATTTATGACTTGACTATGAACCATGATACTAAAGACGGGTCGGCCCTGAGGGGTACCCGCGCGAGCATGAATGTGAAGTGATGTGGAGTCGGGTTGACCTGAGAGGTGCCCGCGAGATAACTACGAGGCGTGGCCGGGCATTCTTAGCCCTTGCCGCAAGTCCTCGAGATGGGGCGACGGGGTCACATCGATCATGAGTCTCTGCTCGTTTCCGCGCGCTCCTAATCCACTAACGGTTTGGATATTTGATCCGGGGGGCCTCTGGCCCGATAGGACTAACCATCACGTGGGCATAGTATGGGCGTTCTGCGTCGTATACATCAGCCGAAGCTCTATTGACGTCAGCGAGGAGCGGCCCGTTTTGGATTGGACTGGGAACGCAACTGCGCTTGTATAAGGGGTTGCTAGGTCTGCTTCCGAAATGTCCTCGCAACGTGCAGGGTTCCCAGGGCGAAGGCCCAAGACCCCTGGGGGCATAGGTTAGTCCGGCGTGCTGACCTCTCTTTAGAGCCTAGGTCGGGTGGCGGCATGTTGCTTAGCCGAGGCCGGGCATGACCCAGAGAAGTGTGTCCGGCTGGAGTTAAGCGAGCGTGGTGGGTAAGTTGGTGCACCCCTGCAGGGAAGAAACTTCTATCGATAGCCCGTCCTACGGTAACAGACACTCAGAGTTGTATCCCGATCGGTACAACTAGAACTTGAGATGAGAACTGGATAGTACGGCTCTGGGATTACTTTCTCGCGGGGAGTCAAGGAAGAATCCCCGGCCGTGGTTGATGACATTACTGCTATACTTTACATTATGTTGGTCTGCTCTCTTCTAATGCTGCGAGACGGTTGAAGATGCTGAAGATGCTAGTCTTCGATAGGACTAGGCTTTCCCCCTCTATTCTGGCATTTCTGCAGCCCAGTCCACATATACAGCCCCCTTTGAAAATGTTGCATATGTAGTGTAGATCCTTGCTTGCTGAGTACTTCGGATGAGTACTCACGTTTGCTTTATTTTCCTTTTTCCCCCTTTATCCATTTGTCGCATCCAGACGTCGGAGCCCCGGAGCCAGATATCCCCGTCGACGACCACTACTACTACCAGCCCGGAGAGTACTACTACTACGAGGAGCCGTCTGACGTCCAGGAGTAGGATCGGAGGGTCCAGGGCAGGAGGCCCACGCCTTTTCGATCGTAGTTTTTATTTTGTCCCGCCTCTGTGAAGGCTTATCTCTATGTTCTGTAATATATCTGTACCCAGATATCTGACGCTTCCGCTGACACTTGTATGCCATCGAGCTATGTATTCGAGCCCTCGAGGCCCTGGCTTGTAATATTAAGCTTGTATGAATTTATTTATGTTTTAGAGTTGTGTTGTGATATCTTCAAGTGAGTCCTTAGGCTTGATCTTGTGCATTTGCGTGTATGATTAGTGCACGATTAAGCCGGGGTCGTCATAGGTTGGTATCAGAGCCGACTGCCTCTAGGAATCCCCCTATCCAATTGTTTGGCCGAAGTTGAGTCTAGTGGTCGAAAACTGTTTTACTAACTTGGCTGTGTGGCTTACGGGCCCACGTCGCCAACTGGGTGGTATTAGGATCTTTTATTCCTCGACCTTTACTCTGGAACTCTGATCTCTCTTCTATTCGGGTTTAATAAAATTTACTAACACCGACACTTAGGATCTCGTTAATTCCATCCATCCGGAGAGCTGAATTCAGTGCGATTTCCCTGTCTTTGATCTGATTAATCTGATAATCATTTCCTGTCCATTGTTTTGTTTAATCTTTCCATTCGAGATTTGTTATATTTCTCGTCGCCGAATGACAATCCTGAATCTTCTTATTTCAGATGGACCGTCTGTTCCCACCTCGCCCTGCGACACAGCTTGTGCTTCGCACCTGTGCTCGAGACGTTCCTGGGTTTCCAGCTGTTCTGATCGCCCTCTTGATCAGGCTGGGATACCGCTGGTGCCCCGAGTACATGATCTACGAGGTTTATCGTGAGTTCAACCAGGAGCAGTACTATGCTGATGTTCGCATCTACGATCAGCAGGATGACTCAAACACTGAGCTACACCATTTTCACGGTATCGGCGTGACGATTGAGATGGCAGCCCATGATGCCGCCTACTCTGCTGTCGCACGTCTTCGAGGACAGTTCAGTGCTGACTTGGATGCCTCAGAGTATCGTTATATTCCGTATGCCCCTGCTGGAGATGCTACTAGATTCTACACAGCTGTCTGTGCCCCTTACGAGCCTCGTCGTTACGATCAGCGAGTTCTGATTCACTGTACTCAGGCTCTGGATCGCATGGTTCACGCTCTTGCTGTCGAGTTGTTCGCCACTCGAGCATGACTCTACGAGGCTATGACGCAGTTGGTACCAGCTGTTCATGCAGGGATACATCCAGAGCACATTCTTTACCCGAGCAGGACCGAGATGCCATCAGGGATCGATTGGCCTGCTGTGGGAGGTCACACGCCTGCACGTGGACCTCTTCTTACAGTTCGAGACCGGGTTCTGCATCAGAGTGCACATGGAGCGTAGGATCCTTCTGCGACGAACGTCCATCGTCCGCACTTGCAGCTACCCCGTTTCAGTGGTTTTCTCCGACGTTGATGTAGCCTTTGCTATGTCTCGCTGTGTACTTCCTTACCGCGTGCCTGCGCGCCGCCTAGCATGTCTAGCTTTTGAATTTGCGCCGTTATGCTGTCCGAATGTAACCGACGTTGTATGGATCTGTATGACTTAATGACTACTACTAAGCATCTGCTGTACCATTTAAATTCCGTCACGTTACATCATGCATGACGCTTTACACTCGCATTGGCTTCTGCTAAACTACCCCTATCGATTTAGCAAGATGGCTGACAACAATCCACCTCCGCCGCCGCCACCTGACTATATGGCTGCGATGATGCAACAGTTCGAACTCAACCGCCAATTCATGACGGGGATTACGCAGCAATTCCCCCGTCCCAATGCCGACCAGCCGCTACCTTCCATCACCTTGCCAGAATTTATGCGACTTAACCCGTCGTTCTTTCGCAACACAGTCAATCCACTGGATGCCGATGATTAGCTGCGTGACATCTCCCATGAGATGGAGTCTGCTGGTGTGACCCCGGTCAACTATGTCACCTTTGCAACATACCTTCTGAAGGGTCCCGCATCACAATGGTGGGCCACTCACCAACAGACCCTGCCACCTGGTACTGTCGTCACCTGGGCAGAATTCAAGATTGCTTTCCATGCCCGCTACATTCCCCAAGCTGTCATAGCTCGGAAGAAGGCCGAGTTCCGTAATCTCGTACAAGGCAACAAGTCTGTGGAAGTATATCAGCGCGAGTTTCTTGATTTGTCTCGATACGCTGAAGAGGACGTTCCCACTGATGACCGAAGGCAGGAGAAATTCCGCGAAGGGCTGCACCATGACATTCAGTTAGCCCTGCTTGTTCAAGACTACCCTGATTTCGCCACCTTGGTTAATAAGGCTATTATGGTCGAGACTTGATTGAAGAAGCATAAAGAAGCGACCAGACGCACTCGTGAGGCGGGCTCATCTTCGGGCTCGTCTTCCCAGAAGCGCCGTATCTGGATCCCTTAGAGCATGTACCATCCAGCAGCACCAGCACACATGCATTCCTATGCTGCACCTTGTGTGCCTCCTCCACCGCCGAGGCAGCCTCTGCAAGCTCCAGCACCTCGAGCTCCTGCACCACGTCCTGACAATGGACTCTGCTTCAAGTGTGGCCAGCCAGGTCACCGTGCCAGAGATTGCTCTCAGAATCAGAATCAGTTGGCTCTTCCTTCTGCTGGCTGTGGTAGTGACCATGGGAATTCTCAACCTCGCTACAGCAATGCCAGACCTTCTTATGGTCGTGGGCAGAACTACCACGTCAATGTGGCTAAAGCTCAAGACCAACCTGAAACCATGATGGGTACACTTCTTGTTAATTCCGTACCTGCATCTATTTTATTTGATTCAGGAGCATCGCATTCATTCAGGTCGGAAGACTTTGCATTCATGCATGGCGTTAAGTGTGACAACCTACATCATCCGTTAGGGGTTGACACTCCCGCGGGTAGATGTTGAGCCTCCCTGTTCAGCCCCGAAGTCACTGTTGAAATTGAGGGGTTGAAATTTCAGGCACTCCCAATTATCCTGAGTTCCTCCAAGATCGATCTTATCTTGGGAATGGATTGGTTGAAGGCTCATTGTGCCTCAATCAATTGCGCCACTAAAGTTGTTCACCTCTTACACCCATCGAATGAGATAGTGAATTATCAAGCTCACCTCACCCAGAACGCTGAGGCTCAGATTTATGCCTTGAACGCGTTGAACGCTTCTCCACTTGAGGGGATCGAGAACATCCCAGTTGTCTGTGACTTCCCGGATGTTTTTCCAAAAGAACTTCCAGGAATACCCCTGCTAGAGCTGTCGAGTTCGTCATTGACTTGAAGCCTGGCACCACTCCCATTGCGAAGCGTCCCTCCAAGATGCCTCCGCACCATCTTATCGAGCTTAAGGAAGAAATTGATAAATTCTTAAGGAAGGGTTTCATCCGACCCAGTTCCTCTGCCTGGGGAGCACCGTCTCTCTTTGTCAAGAAGAAAGATGGTACCAATAGGTTGGTCCAAGATTACCGTCCAATCAACCAGGCAACCATTCAGAATAAGTATCCGCTTCCCCGGATCAACGATTTATATGATCAACTCGCTGGATCTTCGGTGTTCTCTAAACTCGACTTGAGGTTGGGTTATCACCAGATCCATGTCCGCGAAGAGGATATTCCGAAGAATGCATTCGTTACTCGATATGGCTCCTATGAATACATTGTCATGTCATTTGGATTAACAAACGCTCCAGCTACATTCTCCCGCTTAATGAATTATATATTCATGGATTACCACGGTAATTCGTCGTGGTATATCTGGACGATATCCTAGTATATTCGAAGAATAAGGAAGAACATGCCGAACGTCTTCGCCTTGTTCTGGAGAGGCTTCGAGAGCACAAGTTATATGCCAAGTACTCCAAATGTGAATTCTGGCTTTCCGAAGTGACCTACGTTGGACATGTGATTTCCAAGGACGGTATTGCCGTTAACCCGGAGCGTGTTTAGGCTATCCTTGACTGGACTCCTCCGAAGAATGGCAAGCAAGTCCGAAGCTTCCTCGGTCTAGCCAGTTATTGCCGCCGATTCATCGAGAACTTCTCCAAGATCGCCAAGCCCTTGACTAATCTGCTCCACAAAGGCGTTAAGTTTGAGTGGACAGACAAATGTCAGGAAAGTTTCTAGACCCTCAAGGACAAGCTTACATCTGCTCCAGTGCTTGCTCCTCCTGATTCCCGCAAGGACTTTGTCATATACTGCGACGCCTCTCGTCAGGGATTAGGCTGTGTCCTAATGCAAGAACGAAGAGTGATTGCGTATGCTTCACGTCAATTGCGTCCACATGAAGAAAATTATCCAGTGCATGATCTTGAACTTGCTGCAGTGATCTATGCATTAAAGTTATGGTGACATTACCTTCTTGGTAATCGGTGTGTGATTTATACCGATCACCAGAGTCTGAAATACTTGTTCACCCAACCGGATCTTAATCTCCGTCAGCAACGATGGTTAGAAACAATTACGGATTATGACTGCGGTATTTCATATACCCCGGGCAAGGCTAACGTGATGGCCAATGCCCTGAGCCGCAAGTCATATTGCAACAACCTCATGGTTAGGCGAGCTCAACCTCGTCTCTATACAAAATTGAATCAGCTGAATCTGCGAATTGTTCCCCAAGGTTCTCTTAATAACCTTGTGGTACAACCAGACCTTCAAAAGGCTGTTAAGGAAGCACAAGCCAAAGATGCTGAGATTGACCTAATGAAGAAAGAGCTTCACCTAGATAAGTATCGGGATTTCTCAGTTGCTGAAGATGGAACATTATATTTTCGAGACCACATCGTAGTACCTCACTTCGAGCTTATGACTGACAAGGTCATGAAGGAGGCTCATGATACACCACTGTCTATCCATCCGGGTAGCACTAAGATGTATCGCGATCTCCAACAGAGGTACTGGTGGTCCAGAATGAAGCAGGACATTGCTCGATACGTTGCCGAATGTGACGTATGTCATCGCGTGAAGGCAGAACATCAGAAGCCTGCTGGAATTCTGCAACCGCTCCCTATTCCCTTGTGGAAGTGGGATAAAGTGCAGATGGATTTCATTACTGGTCTTCCCAAGTCTCAGAAAGGTCACGACGCTATTCTTGTCGTCGTCGATCAACTTTCCAAGGTTGCTCATTTTCTGCCTGTCAAGGAGACTATCACTGCTAGCCAGCTAGCAGAGCTGTATATCTCCAGAATCGTTTCACTCCAAGGTATTCCGAAGGAGATCAGTTCGGACCGTGGCGGTCTTTTCACGTCCAAGTTCTAGGAAAGTTTTCAAGAAGCTATGGGAACTCACATTACATGGAGTTCAGCTTATCATCCCCAATCCCAAGGCCAAGTTGAGCGCGTTAATCAAGTGCTTGAAGACATGCTTTGAGCCTGTGTTATATCCTTCTGTAAGAAATGGGAGGAATCTCTCCCGTATGCTGAGTTCTCTTATAACAACAGCTATCAAGCCAGCTTGAAAATGGCCCCCTTCGAAGTTCTTTATGGACGTAAATGTCGAACCCCTCTGAATTGGTCAGAAACTGGGGAACGACCTCTTGTTGGACCGGACATTATTCAACACGCTGAACAACAAGTCAGAATTGTCCGGGAGAATCTCAAAGCAGTTCAAGACCGCCAGAAGAGCAATTATGATCACAAGCGATGGGGTCTGACTTATCAACCAGGTGATCATGCTTATCTTCGTGTCACTCCTATGAAAGGCACCCGTCGTTTCGGAATCAAGGGCAAGCTAGCTCTTCGCTATATTGGTCCGTTTCGCATTGTTGCCAGACGTGGACAGGTGGCTTATAAATTGGAGTTGCCACCACAATTCTCTCATATTCATGATGTCTTCCACGTGTCGCAACTTCGCAAATGCTTCAAGGAATCTCCGCACCGCGCAGTGGATCATGAGATACTCCAGTTGCAAGATGACTTATCTTATAAGGAGCATCCGATCCGCATAATTGATGAAACTGAACGTCGAACTCGTCAGAAGACGACCAAGTTCCTAAAAGTGCAGTGGTCGAATCACACGGAAGATGAAGCCACATGGGAATGCGAGGATCATCTTCGCAAAGAATATCCCGGCATCTTTCCTTGTACCTCCTAAATTCTCGGGACGAGAATTTCTTTTAGAGGAGGAGAACTTGTAACACCGCTGTGTAACTACCACTGTGATCAGCTGCTAATATTGCCAAGTCATATCATTTGCAGTGCCTAAACATAGTGGTTATCCAAAGCAAATCAACTCCAATCTGAAAATCAACTCAAAATTCAAAAGTGCAAAATAAGTTTGCTCAAGCACCTTTGGAAAAATGTTCACTAATTAGAAAATATTCCAAGAGCACACATAAAAATATCACCAGTAATACTTGGATTAATTAAGTGACTTAAACAATTTGAAATAGCATCAAAATAGTAGTATTAAAGAAATTTAAAATCATTTCTAATTCGAATGGAATCCAAATCTGCCCAAACCAATTTTTGGTAAAGGCTAATATTGCATTACAATATTTGGGACAATTCTCATACTTTGCAAAAATGCAAAAGTGCCCTAACTAAATCAAAACAGGAAAGAAAAGTGGAACCGAAAATAAGAAAAAGAAAAAGGCTTAAACTGGACTGGACCAAGTGCACAGTGCACTGGCCCAGCCCAGCAGGCCCACCTCACCTCTCTCCCTCGCGCTGTCGTCCTCCCGCTGGCCGAGCCCGCGCACGCCGGCGCGGCGCCGACACGGCGCCGCCACCGACGAAACAGGGACGAGGGGAGGATAAGGTTGAGCTCCTCCATCCCCCCTGGCTCCCTCGGTCACTCCCCTGTCCTCTCCCTCGCTCACGCCGTTCCTTTTCCCCTCAGATCCCCCTCGACCGAACGCCGCCATCGTCGCCGCTCGCCGTTGCCGCGGCCACCGCCGCTTCCACGTCGCCTACTCAAGTCCCACAGCTCCGCCGTCGACTGCAGCGTCGAGTGGTGTTACTTGGAGGAGCTCGGACCCCCTGCATCAAGCGCATCGTCCTCGTCTTCTTCCTCTCGGACGCCGGCGATCTTCTCCAACTCCGGCGATGTCTGCTGCTACTAAGCTGTCGAAGGCCTTCCGTGGCCGCTAGGTGAGCAGCAGCTCCTCTCCATTCACCTCTACCCGCTCCAAATGGCCCGTGGGCGCGGATCCACTTTAGCCGAACCTGCCGCCATGGAGCTCGTCGCCGACGAGGCTCTGGTGACCAAAAGGTCATGGGCGTGCGTCTGTTAGGTCGGCCGCATCGCGTAGAGCACGCCTAGCTGCTTCGTTCGATCATCTGCGCGCTGCACCGTCGATTCCACCGAGCTCCCGAACACGCTGCCGCCTTTGCCCTTCGCCGGCGATGTTTCCGCCCGAGCCCGGCCCTGCCACCACCACCAGACGACGCGGCGTTGAGTCCCCGTTCGAACGCAACCAAAATCACGCGAAACGGCGCTTCACAGCGCGTTTCCGGCCAACTCCGGCGATCTTCCACCGCGAAAACGGACGCCGGCGTTGAGCCGCCGGCCGCCGCCGACGTGGCTCGATGGGGTCCACCCCTGGGCCACTGCCAATGGGTCCCAGGGGGCCCAGTTGACCCGTTGACCGTGGTCAACGCGCTGACTGGGCGCAGCCCTGTCGCTGACATGTGGGCCTGCCTCGTTTAATTGTCTAATTAATCATTTTTCTAATTAAGTTTAATTAATTAAAAAATTAGTGACACTGACAGATGGGGCTCACTCCCTAATTAACCCTGCTAATTAAACTAATCCACTGTTAGTCTAAACAGAGGCTGACATGTGGGTCCCACTGGACCCACATGTCAGGTTTGACCGGAACAGCCGACTGTTGACTTGCTGATGTCAGCATGTCATCATGCTGATGTCATAATTCATTTTCTGTAAATAAAAATAAATCCAGAAAATCAATAAATCTTTAAAAATTAATAACTTTTAAACCATAGCTCAGATCAAAAAAGTTAAAACATGAAAGTTGCTCAGAACGACGAGACGAGTCTGATTATGCCGTCTGTTTCCTTGTCGGAACCTCATACGCAGGAGAACTCGTCACTCCGAGCTCGATTCTGGTAGATGAATAGTGCACACACACCGGTTAATAAATCCCAGATTAATTCTAAAATAACTAAAATGACTTAGAGGCATATTTAGGCAACCCTGCACTGCATCATAGCATCGCACGTACTGTGTTGCATTATATTTACTTGTTTCCTCCCCCTCTTCTCCTTCGGTGGACCCCGACGTTGCCGTAGCTCCTGAGGCAGACGCCGCTCCGGAGTACGACTACATCCCCGACGACCCTGCCCTTGCCGTCGAGCAGACAGGCAAGCACCCCCATTTTGAGCATTCCGATATCACCTAATCTCTTCCCTCTTATGCTTGCGTTAGATGTTACTGCTGCTGTTACCATCCTATATCTATTGCGTAGCCTGTTTAATTGTAGCCTACTGTTGATACCTGCCTGTTATCCTAAACTGTTTAGATAGGATGGGTAGAGCCTGATCAGAGACCCACTTGTCCCGACTGCCCCGCTGGACTCTCAGAAGACTCGAGCAACGGGATCGAAGATTAGAACCTGGCACCGCACGTCACTTCCCCTAAGATGCTCGACACTGCTGGGTTACTATCGAGTGCCGAGGGTGATACCTCGTCAGCACTTCTGATGATAACCTTGTAGATTAGTTAATCGGTCGTGGTAAGCGAGGGTGATTCCTCCTACACCACCCCCGATACCGACGCCGTCGCGCAATCTCTCAAGTGTGGACCTCGAGGGTGATTCCTCCTTCGTTCACCTTGATGATAACATCGAGCGGGAATTCCATCGAGGGTGATTCCTCAGGGTTCCCCTTCGGTGTCAGACACACAGCTACCTTGGATATTATGACTTGACTATGAACCATGATACTAAAGATGGGTCGGCCCTGAGGGGTACCCGCGCGAGCATGAATGCGAAGTGATGTGGAGTCGGGTTGACCTGAGAGGTGCCCGCGAGATAACTACGAGGCGTGGCCGGGCATTCTTAGCCCTTGCTGCAAGTCCTCGAGACGGGGCGACGGGGTCACATCGATCATGAGTCTCTGCTCGTTTCCGCGCGCTCCTAATCCACTAACGGTTTGGATATTTGATCTGAGGGGCCTCTGGCCCTATAGCACTAACCATCACGTGGGCATAGTATGGGCGTTCTGCGTCGTATACATCAGCCGAAGCTCTATTGACGTCAGCGAGGAGCGGTCCGTTTTGGATTGGACTGGGAACGCAACTGCGCTTGTATAAGGGGTTGCTAGGTCTGCTTCCGAAACGTCCTCGCAACGTGCAGGGTTCCCAGGGCGAAGGCCCAAGACCCCTGGGGGCATAGGTTAGTCCGGCGTGCTGACCTCTCTTTAGAGCCTAGGTCAGGTTGCGGCGTGTTGCTTAGCCGAGGCCGGGCATGACACAGAGAAGTGTGTCCGGCCGGAGTTAAGCGAGCGTGGTGGGTAAGTTGGTGCACCCCTGCAGGGAAGAAACTTCTATCGATAGCCTGTCCTACAATAACGGACACTCGGAGTTGTATCCCGATCGGTACAACTAGAACTTGAGATGAGAACCGGATAGTACGGCTCTGGGATTACTTTCTCGCGGGGAGTCGAGGAAGAATCCCAGGTCGAGGTTGATGACATTACTGCTATACTTTACATTATGTTGGTCTGCTCTCTTCTAATGCTGCGAGACCGTTGAAGATGCTGAAGATGCTAGTCTTCGATAGGACTAGGCTTTCCCCCTCTATTCTGGCATTTCTGCAGCCCAGTCCACATATACAGCCCCCTTTGAAAATGTTGCATATGTAGTGTAGATCCTTGCTTGCTGAGTACTTCGGATGAGTACTCACGTTTGCTTTATTTTCCTTTTTCCCCCTTTATCCATTTGTCGCATCCAGACGTCGGAGCCCCAGAGCCAGATGTCCCCATCGACGACCACTACTACTACCAGCCCGGAGAGTACTACTACAACGAGGAGCCATCTGACGACCAGGAGTAGGATCGGAGGGTCCAGGGCAGGAGGCCCACGCCTTTTCGATCGTAGTTTTTATTTTGCCCCGCCTCTGTGAAGGCTTATCTCTATGTTCTGTAATATATCTGTACCCAGATATCTGACGCTTCCGCTGACACTTGTATGCCATCGAGCTATGTATTCGAGCCCTCGAGGCCCTGGCTTGTAATATTAAGCTTGTATGAATTTATTTATGTTTTAGAGTTGCGTTGTGATATCTTCAAGTGAGTCCTTAGGCTTGATCGTGTGCATTTGCGTGTATGATTAGTGCACGATTAAGCCAGGGTCATCACACCATGAGCACTATTCCTATAAGGGAAATCCCTGTAAATATTAGAAACATGCCACTGGGTACTAATCAGCCTAAACACACAACCTCGAAGAGGATGGCCAGTGCTGCCTGCACTAGAGTCACCATGTTGCCTGTAATTCCATCAAGACAAATACAATCAGTATCATGATCAGAGGTTCAGAGCAAGAATAGTGAAGGCGAATATGCTATAAACAACAAGGAGATGATGCAAACTCTAACAAAGTAGGCATAGAGTAACAACAGCTCCATTACACTTAAGCTGCTGCTACCTGCATATACTAAATGGAACCAGAAGTATGTCGACTACTAGACAGCCATGAATGATGCCCAGGAGTATTGATTTGGAAACAATCACTCCTCCACTACTGACAAATTTTGGAGTATTAATTCGAAAAATGACCTATTATTGCTCTCTGGCACTCATCAATAGCAACCAATATTACAGTACAGTGCAGTGCGTAAGAAGGAATGAATCCATTTTCACAATCTGAGGAAGAATAAGAAGGAACCAAACATATGAAGGAGTATTCAGTTTACTCATGCTGCTGCTACAGTACAGTACTCCAAGAATAATATGAAATGTGGACTAATCTGAATAATCCGGTCTAATTTAGACAAATGTGGACTACCCTACTCCAAGATGCTACTCTAACTATCAGTACTGGAGTACGTACTGTTTAGTCTGTTGGAGTACAACAATACTCCAAGATGCTAATCCAGTTTCAAACTTGAAAATACAAAGACAAAGCGATGTACCCATTTTACCTGTGATGTTAGATCTTGGATAACAAAGAGTGCTCCCAGTACAAGAAGCACAACAAGTGAGATGAGAACTAGTAGTACTGGATAGTGTATTAACTGATGGTAATTAAGCCCCAGGATTAATGAAGCCCCAGGATTAACTAGCAGTACTAGACAGCCATGAATGAAGCCCCAGGATTTGACTTGGAGGTGGTAATTAACCTTTGG
This sequence comes from Thinopyrum elongatum, assembly GCA_011799875.1. Lineage (NCBI taxonomy): Eukaryota > Viridiplantae > Streptophyta > Magnoliopsida > Poales > Poaceae > Thinopyrum > Thinopyrum elongatum. The sequence continues at coordinate 57,184,690 of CM022303.1, forward strand.
TGTTGGCTTCGGCGTCTGCGAAGTCTTCCAGTAGCTTGGGGTCCTGGGCGGTGACGGATCTCTGGTCGGGGTCGGCGCCGGCGCCAGCGTCGGTGGCCTGGCGGTTAGTAGCACGACCATGCCCGGCGTACGGTATGGTTCAGTCCTGCGGTGTAGCTTTGCCTTCAAGTCAATATGTTACCTCAAGAGACTCTGAGTTGTAGAAGAAATGCCAGGTGCACGCGCACATCGCTCCACTGAGAAGTGGAACCTGTTATTGGGCAGAAATGCAAACTTGTTAGTGAGCAAGCACACGAACTGTCATCAACAAAACTTTGCTGCTTGGAATAGCAATCTCAATGGAATGGATGCACACTTCAATAAGGAGGGTTCCTGAAGAAACCGCATATGCTCAGTTTATGACGAAGAAATCACTGTGTGAAGTGAACCAAATCATCTTCCAGTATCTCAATGACATGCAAAGCTTGCAACATTTCACACATACTACAGATACATATATTATCCACAACAAAATTCTTCAGAAAATAGCTTATTTACCAAAACTCTGTATCAGAAAGTTTGGCCAATATCAGCAACAAAGTTTGCCCAAAATCCAGTCACCCCCAAGAAGTCCAGTTCATGTTGTACCAACAGTGCTTAAAGCAGTAGGGCAAACAAAAAAATATATAACAAAGAGGTGCATTGATTTCTGCTTTAAAAGGTTATGCTTGAAGAACTAAGCTCCAGGCCCGCTACTACAAGTTTCTGTTTCAAGTTTGGCACTTTCCGACACAAGTAGGGCCATGAACAAGTTTCTGTTTCAAAAAACCTCGTGTACCCATCATTTTCAGTATGCATGTACTGTACTAGAAAATGTGAAGCACCAATCACTTTAAGAATAGTAGCTAGACTCCAGGATGCACCGAAGTATTTTCCACTCACTTCAACTTGGTTTCCCTCTCCGAACAAAGGACCTCCATTGTCCTGCAGACAAGAAGAGTATCAGAAATAACAAAAGAGGTAACGGCACCATAAGTGCAGATTAATCACTGAAGTTGAAAAGTGTTATGCATTTTAAATGATCCACCCACATCCTTTTAGTTTGAAGTTAGCGGCACATGTTAATACACCCTTGGAAAATATTTATATTTATCTCAAGGCTGCATATTGCCATAGTGTGCATATAGTTGGCTGTATAGCCCAGTAAAAGTCAAACGAATATCATTAATTTTCGAGAAACATCTAGGAGCAGTACTAATATTTCAGTATTTGTTATAATAGGGTTTCAAAATTCTTCTATGATTCGTCCAAAAAGTTCAGATAATAGAACTATGTGAACATGGTATATGCAACAAAATCATTTGGAGACAGACACATAGGACACTTAAAACCTGAAATACTGAAGTTAATCGAACAAATAAACCATCTGAATGCAACCCAAAGTAGTACTAAGTGAACTGTGAACAGAGGGAGGCACCCCACTTACCACCTCTGCAGCCGGGACACCCTCGAACAGAGGGAATCATTATGGATAGAAGCACAAGCCTACAGCGCTACTTCAGCAACAAGATCACTTTGCAACTGCGAATCCTACAGTGCATCACATGAACTACCAGATAGGGCTACAAGCTACTTTGCAGAGATCGCCATAATCAACCATGTCGCCCTTGCTCTAGTATCACAAAGTAAACTATACCAGGTAGCGGCAAGCAGATCTGAGATGGGTGGTTACCTTCGTGCTGGACGGACTGGCGCTGGCCAGGCTGGGTGCGCTAGGCGATGGGGCGGGCGACGAAGACGATGAACTCGTGTGCGGCGCCGCGCCGGAAGAAGCCGAAGTGGCTGTCGTCCGTGGCGTTGGCCAGCACGAGCGCCTCGGAGCCCTGCCCGCCACTGGAGGAGGAGCCCCCGGCGCCTCCGGCCGATGGCTTCAGCACGATGAGCGCAGTGATCTTCATCTCCGCTCCGTCGAGCCTAGATCCAAGGGGAGCTGGGCGCGGACGCGCCCGGCGCGCGGCGAGCCGCCGCCCGCATGGAAGCAGTCGAACATGCACCCCATCCCCATCCTCCACCTCGGCCTCACCGCTTCCCCCTCGCCGAGCGCCGAGCCTAGGAGCCGCGGAGGAAGGCAAGGGGAGAGGATGCATGGCGGAGACGAGGTCGGCGGTGGTGGGTGGGGGTGGCGGCGGTGGGAATCACGGGAGGGAGATGAGACGAGGGAGAGGAAGGCGGGGGCGGCGGGGTGCCTCGATTGGATCTGGGGAAAGGGAGAGGATGGGTGGGTGGGTGGGTGGGTTAGGGTTTGGGTTTCTCGGGAGAAGCTCCACCGTTGATGGGTGTTTGATGGATGGCTCAGATCGCTTCCGACTAGGTGATCCGCGTGATAGTGGTTCCTTGCTTCTCATTGGCCGGTTGTCTCACGCTGGAATCTTCAAAATTTGGACCCAAATATTCTACGTTTTATGAAAAAAATACAAATATGTCTTATAAAATGGACCACATCATTTTTGGAAAATATTAGTCCACAACTTATTTACAATTAACTAAAATTCCAAGGTTGAACTACTAGCTAGGAAAAGTCATTCCCGTCGTTTTGACCGCAATTTGAAACGGGCATAAAAAATTCAAAAAAAATCAAAAAATTGGAAAACCTTCGCATTGTGTCATTATATGTGACCATGTTACCAGGAAAAATAATAAACTTGCAATACGGTTATTCTTTTAAAAAAGTGTTCTCAGAAATGAGCTATCATCTGTGAAGATTTATGGCTTTCAAGCCAAATGATCAATCTTATCGCCACATTCATGGCATAGTTTGTTCAAATGATCTCATATTGTTTACAAGGGTGCATCTTGGAATGGCAAACAATGTTGCCTAAGGGAGTTTTCATTTTCTTTGGACGAAAAATCAATTTTCCATTTTCTGAGTGCCCAAAATGAGTTTTTTTTTGGGAAGGACCTACCAAATAATTGTTGTAAAATTGGACCAAATCAATTTTCTAAAATACTAGGACATATTTAACGCACAATTTACCAAATGGTTGGTTGTCAAAAGCTTTGATCCACCTCTCGTGAAAAAGTTAAATTTCTGCCGATTCAACTTGAAGCGGGTCAAATTTGAACTGCAGCTGCCTCATAGTTTGCTCTTTATTTTTCCCAAAAATCGTTTTTAGGTACAAAAGCATCTATTTAATCATAGAAACACCAAATTTTTTCCAAGATTCAACCACTAGCTAGGAACGGTCGTGCCCACCGTTTTGACCGCATTTTGAAAAGGGCATAAAAAATTCAAAAAAAATCAAAAAATTGGAAAATCTTCGCATTGTGTCATTATATGTGGCCATGTTACCAGGAAAAATAATAAACTTTTAATATGATAATTATTTTAAAAAAGTGTTCTCAGAAACGAGCTATCATGTGTGGAGATCAATGGCTTTCAAGCCAAATGATCAATCTTATGGCCACATTCATGGCATAGTTTGTTCAAATGATCTCATATTGTGCACAAAGGTGCATCTTGGGATGGCAAACAATGTTGCCTAAGGAAGTTTTCATTTTCTTTGGACGAAAAATTCATTTTCTATTTTTTGAGTGCCCAAAATGAGTCTTTTTTGTGAAGGACCTACCATATATTTGTTGCAATATTGGACCAAATTATTTTTATAAAATAATAGGCCATATTTAATGCACAATTGACCAAATGGTTGGGTGTCAAAAGATTTGATCCACCTCTCGTGAAAAAGACAAATTTTCGTCGATTCAGTAGGAATCGGGTCAAATTTGAACAGCACCTGCCTCATAGTTTGCTCTTTATTTTTTCCAAAAATCATTTATAGGTACATAAGTATCTATTTAATCAGAGAAACACCAAAAAATTCCAAGATTCAACTACTAGCTAGGAACGGTCGTTCTCGCCGTTTTGACCGCATTTTGAAACGAGCATAAAAAATTCAAAAAAAATTCAAAAAATTTGAAAACCTTTGCATTGTGTCATTATATGTGACCAAGTTATCAGGAAAAATAATAAACTTGTAATACGGTAATTATTTTTTAAAAGTGTTCTCATAAACGAGCTATCATGTGTGAAGATGCATGGCTTTCAAGCCAAATGATCAATCTTATGGCCACATTCATGGCATAGTTTGTTCAAATGATCTCATATTATGCACAAGCGTGCATCTTGTGATGGCAAACAATGTTGCCTAAGGAAGTTTTCATTTTCTTTGGACGAAAAATTCATTTTCTATTTTTCGAGTGCCCAAAATGAGTTTTTTTTGTGAAGGACCTACCATATATTTGTTGCAAAATGGGACCAGGTCATTTTTATAATATATTAGGCCATATTTAATGTACAATTGACAAAATGGTTGGTCGTCAAAAGTATTTATAAACCTCTGGTGAAAAAGACAAATTTCCACTGATTCAGTTGGAAGCGGGTCAAATTTGAACTGCAGCTGCCTCATAGTTTGCTCTTTATTTTTTCGAAAAATCATTTATAGTTACATAAGTATCTATTTAATAAGAAATACATGGTTTGGTGGCGATACGTTGAGGTTTGTATGGTGGCCGAGGGCCGCAACTCCAGAGCGCGTAAACTCACATGCCCGCCGCATGGTCACCGCATGACCGTGGTGTTGCCACGCGTTCCGGGCGGCCTAGGCATGTCTAGTGGGTTGGGCACTCCCCCGATATGTGTCAGGGAGAAGAAGGCAATAGAAGAATCTCACGAGGAGACTGAACTGAGCTCAAACATGAATTAGCACCCAAGTGTTTAACTAGTGGTGGGGAAAATGCACATGGCCAATGGGCCTGAGTTTTGGCCGAGGATCATCATCTACTAAGGACACTATCTTGGAAAATTTGCAGCTCAAATGGAGGAGCCTAGGTGTCACTTGCTTTGCAACGTACCACACTGGACAGAAATATGAATGTTGAAGCTAGACTCAAATGAATGAATGGATTGATCTGAAATTTGGAGGAGGATGATAATTTGGGCATATGAAGGCACTTTAAAATTTTCATACAATTTGGATAAATAAAAATGGTACTTCCTTCACAGTGCTCTCCACTAAACAGAAAATTGGGAAAAATGCTGAGGGTAATTGGCTAGAATAAATAAGCTAAAATTTGGGGGAGGGAGGTTCTATGAGCAGGGTCATGTCGTGGTAAATTTTCAGCAATTATAAATTAACATAAAATATAGTTGCTTCACAAACTGAAAATATCACCAGAAACAAAGATTGGATGCTGAGCTCACATGTAATGTTAGATGGGGCTAAAATTTTGTGGAGAGCTATGATTTGGGAATATAGAAGATGTGGCAAAAATTCAGCTCATTAGGATATGCCTAGCTAGTACTTCCTTCACAATAGTTCGAGCTGAACAAAAACTTTGGAAATTTGCCGAGGAAGATTTACCAGGCAAATGGAGTTGAATATTGTCATGAGGCAATGATTTGGATAGTAAAGAATGCCCAATTTTTTTGGGAATTTTGGGAATGACAGAAATATAGGTTGCTTCACAACCTAGGGCAAAAATTGACACATGGACATGACACATAGGCAAAACTGATGAGGTGGCGCCTAGTCATAGCAATCCACCACAATTTACAAGGTTATGACCATCTATATTGGTCGTGATCAGCTAGAAATAAGGCAGCGGACCAGTGTTGTCTGCTTTACGACCATTTCGTGTAAGGAAATTACGACCTTTCTAACCAAAATGGTCGTTATAGTTTAGGGTTTGGAGCCCCCCGAATAGCTTTTGACCAATTGGTCTCAAATGGTCATAGGTTTATGACCAATTCTTCTAGGGTCACTGACAGAAGGTCACAAGTTTACATATTTCTTGTAGTGGTAGTGCCCGCGGCACAAGAACCGCGGAAGTACCGCTCAAGCGGTACTACTGTTAGAGAGCAACAAAAAGTCCTAAGCAAAACAGATGGATGCAGGAAAACCAGAACTGCCATAACTTCTGCAAATGAGCTCCGAATACAGCACACTTAGACTTGTTGGATTGATGATGAAGGATACTATGCCTATGATATAGAGGTGTGAAACCTCCATCAGTAAAGAACCGACATAAACTCCAACATCAAAAAAATCATAGAAGATGCATATGAACTCTGTTTTCGATGAACTCAAGCTTGTCATAAAGATAACCATAAGCTCCAGATCTCACAAAGAGAAACACCAAACAAGAAGCAAGAAAGATGATGCAATGATGCCATGGTTTGAGCTCTCTGCAAATGATATGATCTAGCTAAACACTCAAGAGCCCCCCCTGATAGTACAACAATCAATTGATATTATCAAGGTAAAACAAGAAGATTGCAACTCCATTTTGCTCTCTTCTGTCCATCGCTAGAACTCTGATGTTTGCACACTCACTAGCATCTCTCTGGATTGACAAAATACCTTGGACTGTATCACATGCATGTCCTTGGTTTCATTTCCATCAGATGGAAATCCTTTCGTCATCCATATTTCGTATCTCATGATTGAAATATGTATTAATTGCTAGTTCAACCCGAACCGACTTTAAGCATCGCTACGGTGAAACAACCTCATCATAGTCAACTTCTTGAACTTGTTATTGCAATAAGTCAACCTTTATGGATAAATTTTTTTATCCGTATCAGTTTTTTGTTCCATAAATATTCGTTAGACTCTAAGTCTTCCAAAAGGTGTATCAAGATTTTAATCTTGAATCACTTATATGGAAACTATCTCGGATTGTATTGGTATTTAGCCAATTCCGGAGTCAGGGCCCATCATTGCTTCCTTGTGTATCATAGGTATACTGTTGTCTAACAACAATATCTCGTTTGCGCACCTGAGAGGTTTTCACAAGCTTTGCCTATGTTGTTTAGCGGCAAGTTCGACCAAAGTCCATACATCTCATGTAGAGGCTTCCGTATCAGTCGCAGTAGGAAACTCTGGAATCAATTCCAAGGTTCCTTTCCTTTGATCTGATGATGATGATACTTGTTATCTCGTCGAGTTGCACTGTCCTCGAACTCACCTTTTTGAAAGAACCATTTTCTTCAAAAAGCATACCGTTCTTTGTAGCAAACCTATTTGCCTCGGTATAGTGAGGGAGGAATACCCAATTACTTGGGATAACCTACAAAGTAGCACTTGTCTGATTTGGAATAGGTTTGTAAACATCTTACACAAGCCCCATATTCCAAATGTTAAGAAAAGATATATCATGGTTGGGTGTACCAAACCATGGCGTCATTTCAATAGACCCGATGGAGCTCTTTTCAGTGTAAAAGCCGTAGTCTCTAAAGCATCACTTTAAAAGGGATAATGGCAAATTTATTTATGTCATCTCTGATCTTACCATGCCATAAATGGTTTGATTACATCTTTACGGATATTCCACTCATAGTGGTGTTTCGGGAGGTGTAAGTTATGAAACTCTTTTCACAACTCATCAGACATTCGCTAAACTTGTAACTCAAATATTCCTTTCTGCAATCTAATTGCAGAAACATAATTTTCTTGTTACAATAATTTCTTCTTCATTTTGAAAACCTTTCGAATGATTTCAAAAGACCAGACTTACTTCTCATCAAGTAAATATTCATATATCTACTTGAGTCATTTCTGAAGATAGATAAATCCACTACTTGCAACAACATTTATTGAACTACACACATCAAAATGTATGATCACCAATAAGTTTGTTGCTCGTTCCTTATGGCCTGTGAACGGTATTTCAGTCACTTCACTTTTCGGGGGAAAGTTGCAAGTGTCAGATGATTCAAAATCAAACGACTTCAAAATCCATCATAATGGAATTTTTCCTTGTGGGTTTCTCCAATGTGACCAAATGGAGTGCCACAATTGTGTGGTATTCTTTTAGTCTTGCGACATTTAGCGTCAGTGTTATGGATATATCATATTTCCATCAATATTCATAACATACATCCCATCTTGGATGGAAGCATGGCCCTTCATGTTATTCATAATACTGAACAATAATTATTCTTTTATGAACAACCCTTTTGCAACAAACATTGTGCAATGGGCTAGAGTGTATGAAACTCTAAAATGAATTATGAAAGTAAACACAGAGGTAATATATTATTGTCATTATTCATAACATACATCTCATTCACAATGAAAGTATGGCCCTTCTGTTATTCATAATATCGAACATGAAAAGTTCTCTTATGAATAACCTTCTTGCAAGATACTTTATGCAATGGGCTAGAGTGTATGAAACTCCAAAAATGAATTATGAAAATACATATGGTAATACACCGATGGAAGGTATAGTACCTTTTACTATATTCCCAGCGCGTATCAAAACCTCACTCCGGCGAGTCCTTTAGGCCATAGTAGTTATTGCATCGAGTTGCAACAGAATGCAACCGAGCGGGTATCTTTGTGATCAACTCGCAATACCCAAGAATCAGTGATTAACAATTTAATCACAATTCCCAAGAACTATTTCTTTGACCAGCCTTCTGCACATCAATAACTTGTATGACATTCATACATGAGCTGGATATTCCAGTCTTCTCTCTTTTTGCATTTATACTTCTAACAGTTTAACTTTCAGTATTTCTCCTACTCTCAGAAGAACCACCCAACTTAAGAGTGGCTTTAGCCCCGGACTTCCTAGGCGTGAAAGTTTCACTAACACCCTTCGGATACTTCCTTTCTCTTTAAGTTGTTGTTTTATTCACCTTCATATCATATGACAGGCGTTCTTCTGGATTCCTCTCTTATCAGTCCAATGTAGAGTAAACACTCTACTAAACTTAAGAAGTTCGGGTTTTATGGAAGCAAACATATTGCACTTTTACGTAACGGAATTTTTGCTTTTGGATCGAAGGACGAGAGTCACATCATCCATAGCTTTAGCGGGAGAATACCGAAAGCATGCGATAGGACAAAATCCTTCTCGGCACTCTTGAGGACAATCCTCACATTATGTTACCAACCATAAAGTTTTTAACCAGATATTTAACAGCTATTCAATTTTAACAGGGAAGGTGGAAACGCGAGCCATTATTCTACAACTATTATGCAAATCACACTAAGACAATGTTCATAATTAATTGCCACTCAAATCAATATCTCTCATAATTGATTGTGAGTGATACAAGATCCAGACTTCAATTCACCGCCATAGAATCATCATCTCATGACGGGAATTTTAATCAGTAGGCCAACTTGCTGATCACACCTCTATGTGACTCTTGCTCATCTTTTGATGCGTGTGTTCCGAGCTCAGGTCGATCCTGCCATGAACGTCAAGACAACCAAGTGACCTTGCTGTTAGGTCTGACCTCACCCGCCTCACACTTCTCCAATCGTTCGTACCAATGCATCCATGGCGCACCCTGAAAAGATAGGTGCCGTGACGGTGCTACACTTGGGGGAACACTAACTACTTGATATTTTTGTGAGAGATCACCCTAATAAAAGCGACTACCGCACAATCAAAAAGGGTGCATCATAAGGGATAAACATCTCAGGCAATTCATAATAGCATGATATGGTATAGCCCTTTCTGATGGAGAAGTCTTCTATTTCTTCGTCTTCGGCATTTGCATCGGTGTTCACCTTCGCGAAGATTGCCACCGCCTTGTCGATACACCAGATAATATTGCTATCTCTATAGCTAATAAAATAAGTGCATTACTTAAGGTTGACACGCAGGTCATTAAAGTGACAATCATATGGCTCCAGCCATCATGCCGAATCATGACACGCAGGTCATGTTAATTTACATTATATAGTCATCTCATACATAATCAAATTAATATGAGCACTGCTATACCACATCACATGCACATGCAAACCATCCTACAAAACCAAGTTAGACGCCTCTAATCGGTTCATGCAAAATTTTATTTTACGTGGCTTCTAAGGTTTCGAAACAAACCGAAGCTACCAACGTTCATCATCAAGCATGATTATCCAAGTCGCTAGATTAACATTGCGGGGTTTATGAAACACGAGATAATAAAATCTCGAGCCCCATACTGAACTTCGTCATACGCATGACCCCCGTGCAGATCATATCTGCATTGCCCTTTCGTCTGCGAAATTTCATCCTCCTTTTTAACTATGGTGGAATTCAATGAACTGTTAGCACTTCGTTAATCAATCAGGATCGCGGATTGCTAGAACTTTGAAACTCCACCATGCTATTATCAAGGTCAGAAATATGAAAATTCTAGGGAAGCAACAAGAACATCGGGTAACAGATTTCATCTGCTACCCGCACAAATAATTTTCAGTAATAGAACTCATCTACTACCTAATTATATTGTGCAACACCCATACATCTCTATGTATTCTAGATCGTAACCTACATCTACACATAGCATGGCTCATGATGCCACTGTAGGGGAACGCAGCAGAAAACAAAAAAATTCTGACCTACGCACCAGCCCAGGACCACTATGAAGACTGCATACAAGGTTTGATCTTTTCGTTACCGACTCGAAACGCAGCGGAAGTAGAGTCGATGACGATCGGCGGTGCAGATCCCCGCAGCTAGGATTTACAACCTCCCAACCGCGAGGATGTATTCCCTCGTCTGCCCCTCGGACAGCCCTCCAGGAGGCGGTCGAACAGTCCCTCGAACGGTGTCGCGGACAGCCCTTCCGGAGGACCCTCAAAACTCGGACGGTCACTCGGACAGCCCTTCGGGAGGACCCTCGAAACACGTACGGTCACTCGGACAGCCCTTAGGTAGGCACTCTCGAACTAAGACCGAAACTACGATCTCTCTACAGAGTTGCACACATACGGTGTCATCTATCCATCCAGAACTAGTTCCCACCGGAACCCAGACAGCCTTTCGGCTCTATGAAACTATTTCGCTAGGAGGGAGAGAGTAGCCAGATCATGCATGGCTTGTGTATGTTGAGAAAGAGTGTGTGTGGAGTGAACCCCTCCACCTCTATTTATAGGAAAACCATATGGGAAAAATACCCAAAAGCCCATCACATGGATCCTCCTCAAGGGCATAAAAGGAAGGCAAGTGGAGCTCCATGGAGGAGCTCCAACTTGGCCAGCCACCCCTAGGGGGCCCCCCACATGGGGGTTCCTTGGTCCCCAATCCCTTCTAGAAGCCTTTTTGCAAAAGCACTAAAAGGTGGCTTTCAAATAAAGTTACCACAAAGTGATTTTCACTATTCATGGAGACAATTTTCCGCGACCGTTAAATCCGAAAATATTTCTGTGGGTCTTAGAACAATTCCAGTACCCACTAAAACGATTTTGGATTTGTTCCAAAACAATTCCGGATTAGTGATTTTCATCTGCGAAAAGCAACCAAACCGGTTCCGGCAGCTCCGGAACATTTCCGGTTTTTATCCCGAAAAATTCCCAGAAGTTTCCAGAATAAAACTGGCACCCTCCAAGAATTATCAGGCGTGTCCTGAAACCAATTTGACTTAATGGTATACCCCGAAACAACTTTTCTGTTTTACCGAAACTATTCCGGTGTTCTCTCTCCGGAACTTTTCCGCTGTCTCCGAAACTTTTCCGGTGACTTTCGCTCAGACTCCCTGTCTAGTATTCAACAGATAAATGACCCTTAAGCGTGTGACCCTCTAGGTTCGGTGAAGTATAGACATGACCGGAACACTTTCCGATCAATGATCAACATCAGAGCCGTGGACACCCATATTGACCCCTGTACCTACACGAATGAATATTCGAGTGAACCTCCAGTTGCCGTGTGCTATTCCTGTTGCTTCGCGATATGTTACAAATACCCGAGGTGAGACATGTTGGCATCCCCATGGATCAACAACTTGTCCACTATGCCAGTTACCTCGTTACCGGTATTGTTATCTTTTCTCGTTCCCGTGTTCCGGCATCCTTGTGATCAAATCACATTGTGTCTGGCCAGACGATGATGGATACCGTAACACTGAGAGGTCCTAGAGATATCTCTCCATCGTCGGAGGAGCAAATCCCAATCTTGAGCTATCAAGTTACTTGACATACTTTTCCATGAACCCATAAGCCGCCGTAATAGCCACCCATTTACGGATGACGTTTAACAAACCCCAAAGTTCATCAAGCAAGCATGAAGAAACTCGATACTCTCATGGTCTAAGGAATTATGCAAACGTAAACTTTCTCTGTGTTATTAACCATTAACTTGTGACGAATGTATCTCATAGCATAACATCAATCGGGTCGATTCAACACAAGTGTTCTCCTAACATTGTGCCCTCAAAGTTGCCGGCATAGCCATGCCCATGATCAGGAAAACAGAATCATCATGCAAAACTTGAGCTAGTCTTAGAGGCCAGACTAGGAATACATTTTACTGTTTATTATTCCACATGTGCATATGAGTCTTCCTCCGAGCCTCGTGGTTATTGCAGACTCGAGAACCATAGCAATTATAGCATGGAACATAAACATAATTATGAACAGGGAGATAATCAATAACATTTATTATTGCCTCTAGGGCATATCTCCTACAATATGGTCAAGGATTTACAAGTAATCTTTGGAAAGGGTCCTGGCAGACAATCTGTTTTGAATGATGCTGACGGACACGCACCCATGTGGAAGAAGAAAACTATATTTTGGGACCTACCCTATTGGAAAGACCTAGAGGTCCGCTCTGCAATCGACGTGATGCACATGACGAAGAATCTTTGCGTGAACCTGCTAGGCTTCTTGGGTGTGTATGGGAAGACAAAAGATACACCGGAGGCACGGGAGGACCAACAACGTATGAACAAAAAAGACGGCATGCATCCAAAGCAGTATCAAGGTCCTGCCAGCTACGCTCTTACCAAAGCAGAGAAGGAAATCTTTTTTGAATGCCTGCTCAGTATCAAGGTCCCGTCTGGCTTCTCGTCGAATATAAAGAGAATAATAAATATGGCAGAGAAAAAATTCCAGAACCTAAAGTCTCATGACTGCCACGTGATTATGACGCAACTGCTTCCGGTTGCATTGATGGGGTTTCTACCAGAAAATGTTCGATTATCCATTGTGAAGCTATGTGCAATCCTCAATGCAATTTCTCAGAAGGTAATCGATCCAGAAATCCTACCAAGGTTACAGAATGATTTGGTCCAATGTCTTGTCAGTTTCGAGTTGGTGTTCCCATCATCCTTCTTCAATATTACGACGCACATCCTAATTCACCTAGTCGACGAGATTGCAATTCTGGGTCCTGTATTTCTACACAATATTTTCCCCTTTGAGAGGTTCATGGGAGTCTTAAAGAAATATGTTCGTAACCGTGCTATGCCAGAAGGCAGCATTTGGAGAGCTTGGCAGGTATTCCAGGGGATCGGTCGTCAGCGAGATCTGTGTTCTTGGAACTCTATGATCATGGCATTTGCCTTGCATGGCTTTTGGAGGGAAGCACTTGCCTTGTTTCATAAGTTGAGGGTGAGGATTTCTTCCCATAATTGTATTTTACTCATATGTATTCCTTGCAAAGATAATATTAGGTACGTACTAGATTTAGTGATTCTTGACATTAAAACCACATAACAAATTACTTCATTTCAATATGCCTTGCTCATTTGTCACTGTGGAACTTGGAGCTTATTTTACTGTATTTAGATGACAGGGGTCAACCCAGATGGTATCACATTTGTTGGAGTCATTTTGGCTTGCACCAAGATCTATGCTGGAATCCTAGAACTTCTTTGCTCGTTTGCAGAAGAACATAATAAAAATGGCTAGAATTTTCTTTCCTATTTCTCCCTAGCAGCACAACATGTGAATTTATATATTTTCTTTTTTGGTTTTGCTAAATGTTATATGCCTAAATTTGTTGTTGGCATCAGTTGAAGGTGTGTGTGTGCGTTAGGGAGGGGGGGTAGCGTAACGACGAGTGTCGAACCTCACGAGATGGGGACTACGCTGCGAGCGACATCTAGCTGCGGTGTTGCAGGTTGACGGGTACGGGTCAGGGGGTGCGGGGGTCGTCGGCATTGCTGCAGATTGACGGGGCTTAGAGGGATGGTCGTGACGGCGGCAAGTAACGGTGATGGGGGGAGGTCGGCAGTGCCTCCCTGCTGCAGGGTGGAGGCAGGCAGATGGGGCGGGGCAGACTGGTGGCTGCGCGGAAGGAAGAAGAAAGAGAGGTTCAGTGTGCCGCGGTCGTGGCCATTGGATGGGGATCCAACGGCCCAATGGTCTTGGTAGAGTCATAGCTGGTACGGACGTGGCACAGATCTCGATGCATTTGGACGGACAGGACAGTGGGTGCACCTGCCATGAGAGCCCGGCCACAGCCTCGCCGTAGAAGAAACGAAGACGGGTTAGCCATATGGATCAGAGGGAACAGCTAGTTATGGGTGAGGATTATCGTAGTCGTAGTCAAACACAACGTTAACTATTCGTTGAGAAATGTACGTACGCATCGATCCAGACCACCTATGGGCCCGGTGTCCGCTGAACCTGGCCGGGAACGTGGCTGCCGATGGATGTTTCGTAGATCTCGACGTTCCAAAGTCCAAACCTTCCGAAACAGTCCGATGCAGAGACAGCTGAAGCCCAAGAAGGAGCAGCCAGCTTGAGACAGACAGATAACCATGGCGTCCTCCTGCGTAATCACCGTCGTCACCATGGTTCCATGAGCCGCTTCGTCCCTGCTTCGACTCACTGCACGCTCCGGCTGACCATTTCGTCTCCCCTCTCCATGCAGTGCCGCACAGGCCGTCGATGTCGTGGAGCTCACCGGAGCATGACGACCACGGCGAATCGTCCGAGAACTCGCCGATCGAGCAGGTGACGCTGACGGTGCCAGTGGGAGACGACCCGGACACCCCAGTGCTCACCAAGGTTTTTTATTTCGGAAACACAATAATTTCGGACCTCACTGAAATATGCGAAATTTCAGAAATTATTTCGGATTTTTCGATTTAAAATTTCACTTAATTTTAATGAATTCAAACATAATTTAAATTTATTTTGAAATTAGTTTGAATCTACCTCAAAATTTCGAGGTTAAAAATATTTCAGACCCCACTGAAATATGCGAAATTTCGGAAATTTCACAGAAATTTCGTTGAAATTTTTAACCCTGGTGCTCACCTTCCGGATGTGGGTGCTGGGCGTGGCGTCCTGCGCCGTGCTCTCCTTCCTCAACCAGTTCTTCTAGTACTGCAAGGAGCCGCTCACCATCACCGCCATCTCTGCACAGATCGTCGAGCGCGCCTTGTTCCGCGGCAGGCCTTACGAGTTCACCCTCAACCCAGGGCCTTTCAACGTGAAGGAGCACGTGCTCATCACCACCTTCGCCAACGCCGGCGCCGGCACCGTCTACGCCATCCACGTCGTCACCGCCATCCGCATCTTCTACGGCAAGAACCTCACCTTCCTCGTCTCCCTCCTCGTCGTACTCACAACGCAGGTGCTCGGGTTTGGGTGGGCGGGGATTTTCTGGCGGTACCTGGTGGAGCCGGCGGCCATGTGGTGGCCGTCCAACCTCGTGCAGGTCTCCCTCTTCAGGTATGCCTGTGAGTCTGTCTGAACGCCTCTCCGGCAAGCAGCTGGTAATTACATTACTTAACGTTGTCAAATTTTAAAACTGGAAATTTGAAAAAGAAAATCTTGAAGAGATTTTTTCGTATATGTCTGGCTAGAGGTTGATGCGTGGAAGCAATGTATGCTTCCAAGTGGGAGTTTTTGAATTTTGAGCAAATTGGCATAAGCTATTGTTGATGTGGAGAAGTAGACACATCATGTGGGTCATGATACGTCAGGCTGGCCCTGCTTAATTACATTCAAGAAAATTAGATGATTGCCACCGAAAGATTCTAAACACAACCATAAAACTCGGGATTAAGAGAGAAAAAACTGCGATCGAGGATTAAATTAGCATATGGCCCCTGTGAGTTGCTGGAGCCGTAGATGCCATCCTCATTTTTCAAGTCAATGGCATTTTTTTAGTTAACAACACTTCAGAGTAATATATAGCATAAGGTTCCGGCACTGGTTCTTGTGACGCCCCCGGCTTGATCGTGCACTACTCATACACACAAATGCACACGATCAAGCCTAAGGACTCACGGGAAGATATCACAACACAACTCTAAAGCATAAATAAAGTCATACAAGCTTTATAATACAAGCCAGGGGCCTCGAGGGCTCGAATACATAAGCTCGCATACAAGCGTCAGCAAAAGAATCAGATATCTGAGTACAGATATAAAAGAAAACACAGATAGGCCCTTAAAGGCGGGGCAAAAGAAAACACTACGATCGAAAGGCGCAGGCCTCCTGCCTGGGACCCTCCGAACCTACTCCTGGCCGTCGGCCAACTCGTAGCAGTATCCACCCGCGGGGTAGTAGTAGTAGAGATCGTCGGCGGGGCAGCTGTCTCATGGGGCTCCGTCATCTGGTTGCATCAAAAGGATATGGGGGAAAAAAAGCAAAGCAACCATGAGTACTCATCCGAAGTACTCAGCAAGCAAGGATCTACACTACATATGCAACATTATCAAAGAGAGGCTGTATATGTTGACTGGGCTGCAGAAATGCCAGAATAGAGAGGAGGCCTAGTCCTATCGAAGACTAGCATCTTTAGAGGTCTTGCAACATTAGAAGATTGTAGATTAGTACCGTATAAAGCAGTAGTATCATTAAGTCTCATCCTCACCCAGAGATCCTTTCTCGACTCCCTGTGAGAAAGCAATCCCAGAGCCATAATGTCGTCAACCTCGTCCTAAGATCCCTTCTCGACTCCTTGCGAGAAGAAATCCCAGAGCCATAGTATCCAATTCTAGTTGTATCGATCAGGATACAACTCCGAGTGTCCGTTACCGAGGATCCGGCTATGCATAGATTAGTTCTTCCCTGCAGGGGTGCACCAACTTACCCACCACGGTCGATTAACTCCGGCCGGACACACCTTTCCCGGGTCATGCCCGGCCTCGGCCAAACGACACACCGCAGCCTTACCTAGAGCTCAACAGAGAGGTCCCCGCCGGTCTACATCATAAGCACTCAGAGGTCTTGGGTCATCGCCCTGTGCACTCCGGGTCGTTGCACACACGGTGAAGCCAGGCACCAACACTACAGGATGGCGCCGGTCCGTCCGTGCCGCCATGCTGAACTGGACGTCTGACAAAGCTTTCGGCTGATGCATATGATGCAGAGTACCCATATTTATTCCCGCGTGATGGTTAGTGCTATCGGGCCAGAGGCCCACTCAGATCACATATCCAAACCGTTAGTACCTTGCGGGTGCGGTAACGAGCAGAGACTCACGATCGATGTGACCCTGTTGCCCCGTCTCGAGGACTTGCGGCAAGGGCTAAGAATGCCCGGCCACGCCTCGTATTCTCACTCGGGCACCATCCAGGTCTACCCGTCTTCACATCACACGCGGGTACCCCTCAGGGTTGACCCGCCTTTCCAAATAATAATGTAAAGTCCAGTTATTCGTGTGTCCATAACATCAAGGGAATCCGAGGTATCACCCTCGTTGGATTCCCACTCGATGTATCCGTCAAGGTGAACTCGGAAGAATCACCCTTGATGGGTTCACACTTGAGGTGTTGCTCGACAGCGTCGATATCGGAAGTGGGGAAGGAGGAATCACCCTCGATGACCACGACCGGATAGCTACTCTACAGAGTTAACATCAGAAGTGCTACAAGAGGTTTCACCCTTGGCACTCGATAGTAACGCTGCAGTGTCGATACAACTAAGGGGGGTGATGTGCGGTGCCGGGGCCTGGTCTTTAATCCCGTTGATCGGGTCTTCTGGTAATCCAGCGGGGCAGTCGAGACTAGTGGTGTCACTGGTAGGTCTCTACCTAGCCTATACTAGACAGTTTAGGATAAGCAGGTAAGGTTTCAAATGCAGGTTACAATAAGCAGGCTATGCATCAGAATAGGTAAAGCAGTAGCAGCAGCATTTCTAATGCAAGCATGAGAGAGAAAGAATAGGCGATATCGGTATGCTCAAAGGGGGGGTGCTTGCCTTGTTGCTCGGCGGCAAAGGCAAGGTCGTCAACGGTGTCGTCGGGCTCCTGAGTTGCGTCGGTCTTGGGAACTGCGTCGGTACCGGGGTCTACCGAGAGAGAAGAGGGGGAAGAAACAGTAAATACAAAGCAGACAAGTGCTACACAATGTATGACACGACAATATGCAGTGCCGGGTGTGTCCTAACGTATGGTTGCACGTCACCGAGGAAGGGGGAATCCATCCGGGAATGTTTTCCCGGTTCCGAACATTTGTCAGATAGATGACCGGAGGGGAACAGTTCCATGTTCGGATAGTTAGGGACGTGTGACGGACGAATGGACCGCGAACTCGGATTCGTCTCGAAATTCTGAGCAACTTCCATGTACAAAGTTTTTCGATCCGAGCTACGGATTATTTTATATGATTTTTCAAATTTTTATTGATTTTCTGGAATTTATTTAATTATTTAAATTCGAATTATACAAAACAGTAAAAGTGACATCAGCATGATGAAAAGATGACGTCAGCAGGTCAAACCCAGCTGACCAGAGTCAAACCTGACACTAGGTCTAGTGAGACCCACATGTCAGTGTCTCAGTTAAATAAACGGAGTTTAAACTAACTAAATAACCTAATCAACTAGTGGGCCCGCACTGTCAGTGACTGATTAGTGTTTAATTAACTAATCATTTAATTAACAGATTTAGTTATTTATAAAAATCATTTAAATGGGTGGGGCCCGTACGTCAGCGACCCAGTCAGCCCAGTTGACTTGGTCAACTGGTCAACAGGGGGCCCCGGGCCCATTGGTCAGTGGCACAGGGGCGGGGCCCACCGGGGCCAGGTCAGCGCCGGCCGCCGGAGCTCTCCGGCGAGCCCCGAGCGGTGGTGGAACTCCGGTGAGGTCGGAAACCTGCTGTGCTGCACGGTTTTGGGCGTGGCCGGGCGCGTTGGATCGGCCGCAGTGCGGCGCGTCCATTGGTGGTGGTGGCGCAGCCGGGGATGGTGCGTAGCGACGGCGGCGAGCACGTCGGCGGCGGCCGGACTCAGGTGGCGATGGCAAACGGCGATGCGGTGTGATAGCAAGCGAACTAAAGGGCCAGGTCGACCCTACGCAACGTGGCGAGCAGAGTGGGCAGCAGCACGGGGCCCAAGGGTCACCGTGGCTACGCCGGCGATGAGCTCACGCGGTGGCGTGTTCGGGCGAGAAGGGGGCGGCGCGTACGGTGCAGAGGAGAGCGTAAGGAGAGGGGGAGGAGGACGGGGTGCTCACGGCCGTTGCAGAGAAGGCCCCGGGACGGCTCGAGGTGCTCGGGGCGGCGCGAATCGACGGCGAGTTCTGACGCGTCCGAAGGTGGAAGGCGATGCTGGCGCCGGCGTTGTGGAGTGCTCCGGTCCCGTGGTTCGACGGAGAAGGAGGGGAGGACGAGGCGGAGCTCGTGGGCACGTCGGAGCGACGAATGGGAGGCGGTGGCCGTGCTAGTCCACGTCGATGGCGGCGGCGGCATTCGCGAGGTGGTGAACGAGAAGAGAGGAGAGAGTGAGCGAGGGGGGGGGGGGAAGCCAGTGGAGCGCGGGAGCTGCTGCGGCTTTATCCTCGACGGGCTGGGTCCGGCGGCGTTGTCGACCAGGGGAGAAGGGGGGGCCGGGGTGACGCACGCGCGGGGCGCGTGGGAGACGACGAGGGGGGGGTGGTGACAGCGCGAGGTGGGGGACGCAGGCGGTGGCTTGGCCGCCTGCGTTTACTAGACGCAGCCACTCGGGCCCTTTTTTCCTTTTCTTTTTTCTGCTTTCTTTTTTTAATTTCTGTTTTGCATTTTCCTTTTAAACCAAATGACTTTAGATAATTATGGACTTGCCAAAACAAATGCTATGCAACATTTACCACTGTTAGAAAATGGTCTGGAGCATAAATGATTTCATTTGTATTTTATTTAATTGTAAAGGATTTAATACTGCTGTTTGTTGCTGTTTTAGTACATTTTACTTAATTTAGTGAATGTTGGTTATAATTTTAGAATTGTCTCTGGATTATTTACAACCTTATGAACATTTTAGTTATCAAATTTGAACAACTTTTATTTGCACTTTCAGTTTGAATTTCCATTTGAATTGGAATTTGAAAAGAGATATGATCCAAATGATATTTAAGCACTGTTGATCATGATGACATGGCATTATCAAAAGGGTGATCACTGTAGCTTAATACATGGGGTGTTACAGTTCTGAAAATGACTACTGAATGGTCTCATGCTCATGCCTTCCTTTCATTGAAACAACAGGGACAAAATAAAGGGAAATCTAGTGGCCATCCTAGGGAAATGCAGTGAGTTAATTAAGACAGACAGAACAAGATTAGAACAAAAACATTTATTTGCTTGAGGATCAGAGAAATCAATGGTTTGAACAATATATACTGAAAATGTTTGAGCAATTTTCCCTGAAAAGTGAGAACTCACGCTTTCAATGCATATTTCCACCAGGGCGCTCCACGAGGATGAAAGGCGGCGAAAAGGGGGATTCACGCGCAACCAGTTCTTCCTGGTGGCGTTCTCCTGCAGCTTCGCATACACGCCTTCCCGGGCTACCTGTTCCAGTTGCTCACCTGACTCTCCTGGATCTGCTGGGTCTTCCCCAACTCCGTGCTCACCCAGCAGCTCGGCTCGGGCCTCCACGGGCTTGGCATTGGCGCAATCGGTCTCGACTGGGCATCGATCTCCAGCTACCTAGGAAGCCCTCTCGTCAGCCCCTGGTTCACCACTGCGAATGTGGCTGCAGGCTTCTTCATCGTCATGTACATCATCATGCCTATCGGGTACTGGTTTGATTTCTACAAGGCGCAAACCTTCCCCATCTTCTCTTCCGGTCTCTTCACCTCGTCTGGGCAGAAGTACAACATCTCGGCTATCGTGGACGATCATTTCCATCTCGATACAGAGGCATATGAGAAAAACGGTCCACTGTACCTCAGCACTCTCTTCGCTGTCACATATGGTGTCGGCTTCGCGTCCCTTACCGCGACGATCGTTCACGTCCTCCTGTTTCACGGAAGGTAAAATTAAATCTTGTCAGTTTGTTGTGCACAATCGCATGGTCGCGGCAACTAATTAAGAATCAAAATGCTTGTGTCCAGGGAAATTTTGCAGCTAAGTAGATCAGCTTTTAAAGGCAAAAGTGTGGACATACATACGAAGCTAATGAGGAGATATAAGCAGGTCCCTGAGTGGTGGTTCATCTGCATCCTTGTCGTTAACATTGCAGTCACTGTATTCGCTTGCGAATACTACATAGAGCAGCTCCAGCTGCCCTGGTGGGGTGTGTTACTTGCATGCGCCATTGCCTTCTTCTTCACCCTCCCAATCGGAATTATCACGGCAACAACAAACCAGGTAAGGATTGTATCAACTTCCACAGCATGCTATACAGCTCTGGAGCACTAGATCCACAATTCACATTCTTCCATCGTATGCAGACCCCCGGATTGAAGAATCATCACAGAGTACATCATCGGGTACTTGTACCCCGGACGACCCGTCGTGAATATATGCTTCAAGGTATACGGTTATTTCAGCATGCACCAAGCTCCGATGGTTCTGCAAGATTTTAAGTTGGGCCACTACATGAAGATTCCCCCAAGGACCATGTTTATGGCTCAGGTAAGCTCTATTAAGCAATATTCATTGTTTGTCTGCCATTTCCACTGCACAAGTGCACACAAGGTCATGTTGTATTGTGGCACTAACCAGCGACTTCTTGGAACATGGCAGGTGGTCGGAACAACCATCGCGGCATTTGTGTACCTTGCGACAGCATGGTGGCTGATGGACACAATCCCCAACATCTCCAACATTGAGCTCCTCTCAGCGGGCAGCCCTTGGACCTGCCCTGGTGATCATGTGTTCTACGATGCGTCAGTCATATGGGGTCTTATTGGCCCGCGCAAAATATTCGGGGACTTGGGAACTTACGCGGCAGTGAACTGGTTCTTCTTGGGGGGAACCATTGCCCCGCTCCTCGTATGGTTAGCGCACAGGGCATTCCCAGGCCAGAACTGGATCTTACTCATCAACATGCACGTGATGCTCGGTTCCATCTTCCAGATGCCACCCGCCACTGCGGTCAACTACACCACATGGATACTGATTGGGTTTCTGTCAGGTTATGTGGTCTATAGATATCGATGTGACTGGTGGGAGCGACACAATTACCTGCTCTCGGGTGCACTAGATGCAGGTCTGGCGTTCATGGCTGTCTTAATTTACTTGTGCCTTGGCTTGGAGAACATCAGTTTGAACTGGTGGGGCAATGACTTGGATGGATGTCCCCAGGCCTCTTGCCCCACTGCTAAAGGTATAGTTGTCAAGGGCTGCCCAGTGTACAACTAAGCATCTTGTCATCTGCGGCGGTCGTCCCTGGAAATTTGGAATTGTGAGCAAGCAGAGTTTGATGTAAATAACGAATGTTTGTTCGAACCTTTTAAAGATGAGAAATAGGTGTTATTTTATTGTTTTGTTCAAAGTACAAGAAAGATTCAAAATGACAACCTTGGTAGTAACTGCCTAAAGAACAATCTTAGTGCCAATAGGTTTTTACTGCCAAATTAACTGTTGTCCCAGCTACTCCCTCCATCCCATAATATAAGATCGTTTTGCAAACTAAAACAGCTTGCAAAATGATCTTATATTGTGGGACAGAGGGAGTAGTAAATAAGTGATTCCTTGATTCTTGGAAATCCAGTAAAAGCAGGTAGCACGTGACTTGCAAGTCGCAAAGTTTTCAACTGAAATTTCTGAATTTCTCACACACAATGTACCACACCTAGTAAC